>VXBB01004055.1:102492-123713 GCA_013399915.1 Illadopsis cleaveri | reverse complement strand
CTCTCCCTGCTCCACAGTTACACGGTATGAACATTGTGCCACCTTTACATGGGAAACCACATCAGTTACAATATTAGTTGGAAAAGTGTGTTGAAACTGTAGAGGTACATGGCAATACTCGGAATAGCTGACAGTTCATGAAGTATCCACCACTTTCTGAGCCCTGTGATACCAGTTTATGACTCAGTGTAAATTCTTTTGTTTCACAATAATTACAGCTAAGTGCCTGAGCTCAGAGGCAGTGGGGGAGTGCTGAATCAATTAGCCTGCCTTCCACCTTCTGCTGTTGTTCCTGGGGGAGTATCATCCCACAAATTGTGGAATTTGATAGGGAAGTCACTGGTACAGCATCCTAAACTGGCATGGGTTTAGTAGGATATTATCCCACTGAGCAGAGGGGCAGGAGAAGGTGGCTGGGCAAAGGAAATCCATATGCTTAGTTCAGCTCCAGAGCACAGACATTAATTCACACCCATTTATTGGCACTGCATGGTCACAGCATGGCCAGCCAGGAGGAACAGCCACTGCTCCCAGCCCACATCCCATGGCCTTGCACCACCAACAAAACTGTGCCCTGTTCTTTGCCACTGCTGGTTTTCCTTATTTATTACACTTCAATACTTTCTGCAGGTGGAATTGACCATTTCATGGTGCTGTGTACTTCTGAGCATCTAACAGCTACAAACTCAAAAGCAGCTCTTTGGCCACGTAATATAACAAACTGGATTGGGAAGTTCTAGAGAGGCCACAATTGCCTTCTTCTATTTGTTTGTACAAGTACCATCTCTTTATTGGCACCAGCAGAAGAAGACTTTAGGCTGTTGTTCCTTTCCCATAGATTTGGTTTGGAAAAAAAAGGATAAAAAGCATGGGTGGTGTATTTAATATAAAAAACCCCATTGCTATTTGATTCTGTGTAGTCAGTTCTCTTGGTGCTTTCCATGCAGGGATTGTTAAAACTCAGCTAAGAGAAAGTCCTCAGGAACTCTGCAGATGAAGGCTTTGGGGAAGTGAGGGCTGTAAGCAGCTTCTGCATCCAGTCTGGCAGGAAGCAACTGGCTGTTTTCACTCCAAACTGCATTTCCATGCAGGGTGGGATGAACATTTAGTAACAAAATACTGGAGGAGAATGCAGAAAGTTTTCCTGCTTCTGCATAGGGGAATTATCCAATTTTATCACTTAATGTCTGAGAGACGACTGACTTCTGTTATGAGCACTTCCCATTCTAAAGTAAAACCTGGTTTTTATTGTTACTGGTGTTTCCTTGGGGAAGTTAGAAGAAGGGTTAGAGCATTTTTTTTCCAAAATTATTTGAAATATATCCATTATGGAAACTACTGAAAACCGGTCGACTTTTCTCTCACATGTTTTTATTGATTTATCCTTCCTAGACCACCAGGAATGGCACATTACTTCATAATCTTTTATGAGGGAACATATGGAAGGTTTTTATAAGGAATGGCTTTATAAAACTTGGAAATTATGATGTCAGATTACAATTTTTAGAGCACTCAAAAGGCTTGACTTGCAATGGAAAAAAAAATCAGAAGCAGGGAAAAAATTTATCCCTGATGATTTTGTTGAATCATGTTTTCAGTACGTTTAGAGAACATAAACGTTTTTCAATGCAATAATCTGGAGATTTAGAATATGCTCTTAAATTATTTTAGAGCTTTTTTGTTCATGAAAGCAAAGGCTGACAGAGTGGTATGCCTAAATTCTTACCTGAATAATTCATCTGTCTTAGAAAAATCTGATTTTCAAGATCACTAAACAGTATTTTGCAATAGACATCACAAAATATTAGAGCATAACAAGAATTGACAAAATTTACTGTGCTTAACCCCTGCTGAAATCACAGAATAGTTGAGGTTGGAAAGGACCTCTGGCTGTCACCAAGTCCAAGTGAACCATGTGAGGATTTCCATTACCTTGCAAAAAACACAGTGAAACTCTTGAAGCTGAATTCTGCTCTAGGGTACTTAAACCAGTAAAACCAAACCTGCATTGTGCTGTGCAGAGGGAAATTTATACTATCACGTTCAGCAGCAGATTTTCAAAGGGGTGGCCCCATTTTGTTTCCCCAGATTCCACCAGAGTAGCTGACATATAGCCACAAATAATTGTGTCACCCCTCAATGAACTTTCAAGAACTCACAGAGTCCTTTGACTGCCTTCTCCTGGTGTCTGGATTATTTATTTCCATGATTTTTGGGTTTACTCTTCAGTTAGATTTTAACTCTGAATTTCCTTCAGTTTACTGGTTTGGAAGTAGTGAAGCATTCCTATGCTTTGGCTTCATTTCTGAGGAACACACCCTTCTAGCCCAGCTCTTGGGGATCATATTTTTAAAGTCCTGCTTTTCTATATCAAGTTTCCTAATTTCTGCTCCAGATTTAAATTTACAGGGTCTGTGTGGAAACATGAAGAAGACAAACACTGGGCAGGGCAAAGCTGCTGTTTAGATCTCCATCCCTGACGAGTTTAACCTTGAGATCCTTGTGAAAGACAATGCTTCCCTACAAACTTGCACTCTCATTTCTTGTCTGGCAGATGGGAATAAATCCAGAGGTAGGAATATTTACACAGAATGAGACTATTTTAGAAAACCCCAATTATAACAACTTCTGGCTTTACTTATGACTTCTCTGGGACAAAAAGCAAATGCTGAAAGAAGCTTACAGTTCCTAAGGAGGGACTGATGTACGTTACAGAATATTTGGGGAGAATATTAACATCTAATTTAATTTCCCTTGCTGCTTCTAGACAAACAGGTGATTTAGGGGGGAAAAGTGAGGGAATTGCTTGAAAAGAGTTCTACAAACACTACAGGCATTTATTTTGTGATATGTTAAATGTCAATGCACGTTGAAGTTCTTGTTGCTGGGAAGATTGGTGTGACAACATTAATATGATTGAGGCTTTTAACAGCAATAACAACTGCTGTGTTGAATCCTATTTTTGTGGCCTTAATGGAATAGAAATGGAAATACTGAGCTTCTGTGGGATAAAAATATCTGTGTATGCTTAAGGTGTCTACTAAATAAGTATTTTGCAGTCCCTGCTAATCTGAAAATTGCTTTAGCACAATGCTAAATAAGTACCTGAAATCTTTATGTGTTTATAGGGATGTATGATACCCAGGACACCTCTACAAGCACTGTATGCTGTACATTTGGATTTCATTATCATGCATTCATTATCAGATGAAAACAAAATACTTTAAAATTATAGTTTTCATGATAGAAGAAAACAAATCCTGCAATATCAGCCGAAACCTTTGTGATACATTTTGTATATATCATTATTTCAGGGAATTATGAATCCATTATTAATTAGCTGAATTATCTTTTCATCACTCACTTTTTGTTTTTTTGGAAGGAAAAATCCAAGCATTTCTATCGTTTGGAATTCTTCATCCTTTACGACAGGAAACTCCCATGTGAAATGTTGAAGGGTAAATGGGATTGTTAAGGAGTTCCAGAGGCTTGTAATTTTCAGCTGCCCATTTTCATGGTATTTCCATAAAAACAGAGATTTGGCTTTAATTTTGTACTTCATGTTTAGAAATTGCAGTAAATTTTAATTTAATGAGTGAAATAGCTTGTCATGGGTTACATCTGAAGATGAATGTGTTGATGCAGCCTGCTGTGCACTCTGCAGTTCTGCATCTAAAGCTCTGATTTTCTCCTCTTTTAGCCTTGTTACTCTGTTACAGTATGAACCAGGGGTGGGAGACAAACACTCTCCACTTCAAGACAATAAATAGTATCACTGAAAAAGCCTCACTGTGTTTAGTTGTAAAACCCCTCCTGGGGTGGAGTGATTTTCTGTTGAACAAATATAGGGTGTAAACTGAGGATTCCTTTTGCTATTTCACATTGATACCATTCAAAATTCACTGTGCACTAATAGCAGTGAAATAAAGCCAACAGGTTTGATTTCCTTCCTTGTAACAAACACCAAGTGACTTCTTCAAATAAAAGATGCCAGGATTAAAGGGGGAAAGAGAGCTGGTATTACCAGAACTGTGACTTGGAACAAACTCTTTGATTAGAAGTGGATTAAATGTTGGTTTAGATTTACAAATCTCTAAGTTAGACAGAAAATCCTCTTTGCTTCTGCTCAGTGAAGGTGTCCCAGGCCACACCTGGGAAACCAAGACAGGTTGTGGGCAGGTCTCTGATGGGCTGAGGCACATGGACAGGAATTCTGCTTTTTTTTTGAAAAAGGCTGCTGACCGAAGAGAATTAGCTGTGCTTGTTAATTATCTCCTTGTTGATTCCAGTGTATTCAGAGGATTTTCTCTGCAGCTCAAAGACCACTTGGTGTTCAGTGAATGCCCTGTGGTAAAACCTCTCTCATCTCATATTCCTTGAGCTGGTTTTGGCTACAGTGACTCTGCCAGGATGGATGTTGAGCAGTATTTATTTACTTAGGCCATGAAGTCACATTTTTCAATGCTTATAAAGGCATTCATTGAAAATTGGAAGTAAATTGCCAGTCTTACCTGAAACACTTATATGCTGAAGAATGTGCTCAACTACAGCAGAGAGGAAAAAAGCAGAGAAAGGAAAAAGGGGAGACTCTTTTTCAAAATGGGTAAATTAATTATTGTCAGTCTAGGGAGATATTAATAAGTTTCTGTTGTTTCAGGAACAAAGATAATCAATTATGTGAATTCTAGCAACAGTACAGTGGTTTGTTTCAGATTTTTACTATTATAAAAATTCTGTGCTATGCTTCTCTAGATAAAATATTGAAATGAAGTCATTATCAGCTAAACTTATTTGCTTTCAAATTTTATTCAGCAGAAATTACCTTGTTAGAGTTTAGCTGAAAAATGACAATATTTACAGATGGATGTTGTTATGAATCTATTTGAGAATGTCTGAATGAATACATTTGCTTCTGAAAATGTGTTCACAGGATTGTCATTAATGTTTTGTGCTTATATTTAGAACATACTTAAACTGAATACTCTGTAACTCCACACTATCTATTATGATGTTTTAAAATCATATTCTTTTCCTTCCCATGTTGCTTCTCTCTTTCCATTCTGTCTCCCTTAACAGCTTTATCATCCTCTCCTGATTTACAAGCACTATATGTTTATCTGTGAAGAAATGTAACATTTATGAAGGAGTATTTTTTGCAAACTGATTTTCCTACCAGGAGTTTGGAAAGGATCCCAGACAGTTTGCATCTAAGTTATTTATTCTTCTGGAACCTGAACTATGTGTGTATTAAAAATCAGAAAGATAATTATAGTCAGTGAAATAGTTTCTTTTCCTTACATCTAACTCTCATGTTACCATAAAATACAATATCAGATATCTATATGAGAAATTTACCAGTCTCCATTTTTCAATTCTTCTTCATGATATGAATCTGCTGTTAAAGATATCTTAAGATTGTTGCTTTGCATTAGAAATTTGGGTGTGAGCCCTAAAGGTGTAGGAAATATCACAATGCAAGCTTTTGCAGCACAGGTTTGTATGGAGAGACTAGACCTGGAGGGTCTATGGGTAATAATAAACAAAAATAGTAATAAATAATACCAAAACCCAATAATGGTTGCAATTGAAAAACCACACATATTTGAAGGTGAGTAATGCAGTTTACATCTAAAACAGGTTTTTCCTGCTTGCCAGGGGAAGGTTTAGCAGGATGCTCTGCCTGGAATGGGGAGGCAACTCCAACTATGCCCTGTGTATGCAAAGTTATCCCCAGTCTTTCCCCCTGCTCAATCACATGTACATTTACCAGTGTGCTTTTGCCTCGATACAGAAGAACAAATGAATGTACACTTACCAAAATAAATCAACCAAATACAACTTGTGAATTGGGATTATTGATTGCTTTCTACACACTCTTTAACCCCCTCACTCCTTTGGCTGTCAGCTGCAATTGCCATTGTCATTTATAATTGCTCTCCTCGTTGCTTTTATGGTTTTCCTGCACAGGCAACAGATCAGCCATGTTGTGCAGCCAATCTGTCAGCACAATGCAATCTTGTCTCCCCCTGATATTCATTGATCTTCTGGTTGCAGTTGTTAAAAAAGCCCCAACCCTTCATATATCTCCTGCAAACTCTAAATATCTGGCCCTTTAACTTATTGTACCATATTCTTCTTTGCTTTCACAGTGAAGGAAGAAATTGCATATTGTATTTAGATATTTCAGATGGAAAAGCAATCATCTGTGGTTAATAATGATGCTAATTATGAAAAATTATGACCATGCATTCCCTTCAAAAGAAAAGGAAAAATAAATGGTCTGGTCTAAATAAGTATCTTATCTACAGGACTTCATCTTTTTATGGCTGTTAGTAGGAATCATTTTTTGTCACCTGTTTTTTTTACTAGAACCACATCTCACGTCAAAGTATCTGAATATCTTTGAAAGTCAGGTCCTCTGTGTCTGAACACAGACATCTGAAGGCAAAGGATCATGAAGAAAGTGAAATCCTGTTTCTCAGCTGTAAGCTATGAAAGCAGAATTATGGAATTTAGTTATGTTAGATAGTGTACCCTGGTCAGATTAAGCTGCTGTTAACAGGGTGTTACTGCTTGACTGTTTGACAATGTGCTTTTTCTTCACTGCTTATCGTCCTGTGAAAGATGCAGCAGCAGAATTGACATGATGTATGGCTTGCTAAGTGCAAAAAGGGAAAAGCAGAACACAGAAATGTGCCTGATTTGAACTGCAGGAAACCAAAATGGCCCCTTGATTTTTGGAACGAAATTCTCAAAATGTAATACATGAAAGATAAATTTGAATTTTTCCAGAGGGCTAAAAGCTAATTTCTTCTAAGTATATGTCATTCAGGAGAACTGAGTGTTGTGAATTCTTAACTTTTGCCAGCAACCTTCAACACATGGGTGCAGGGTGGTTTGCATGTGTAATTTGAAATGTCCACACAGATGCATGCATGTGTAAAAACAGCTCAGGACTATCAACATTAATTACATTTCTCCCAGCACCAGTCAGGAAAGGTAATCTATTTTGCAAGAAGGCTACAGATACTTAGTGTTGTCTGTGTCATGTGCACAGCCCTAACTTTCAGCTCTGTATTTTGGATGGTATTGAATAAACTGAGCTCATAAATTTGGCTAACAATGCAGGTGGTGGCTGTGGGTTTTGTGTTAACTCGATGGCCACGCCAAGCCTGGATTCAGTGATGTGCTGCAATATTTATCTATGAATAAGGATACAAAGGAAAATAAAGGGAGTGAGCCAAATTTAAATGTACAGCTCCACTTACACACAACAATTTATAACACAGCTGAGATCCTGCTCTTTTGTCTGTCATTACGTGCACAACTACAATATTTTATCAGAAAAATTCAGCTTTATGCTCAATACCATGTAAAGTCCACTGGCTCATATGACACATGTATAATCTCACCACCACAGTGCACTGTCCATAAACAACATTTAAACTTTGCAGAATCATGCTTCCTGGGAGTACAACTTCACCATCCATGACCAAGGTAAGAATATTGTTAATATTGCCACAAAAGTGGCTTGATCCTTTTTTGTGTAGCAACAAAATATACAACATTATGTGTACAATAAACATATGTACTACAAAATACGTCACCTTCTGAAATGGATTCTGAACGTCATTGAACAGGTGGAAGAAAAGGGCAACATTAAATTCATTACAACAAAGGCTCAAAGGCCTAGAGCACAATGTCTTGGCTGAAAAAAGAAGAATTCATTATGTCCTGAATTTCCAGGGGGGGGAAAAAAAGGTAAGCTATTAAGAGCTTCCTATGGTAAATTCCAATGAAAAGGACCATGCTGCTGCTTTGCCTCCCTCATGGATAAGGAAAGGTGCACTGATTTTAGGGCTTTTGTTGCACTGAATGGGTTATATACAATAATTTGAAATGAAATTCAATGATTAAAGCTTTGAATTTGATCTGCAAATGAGTGCCTGATGAATTCAGGACTGCAATACTCTTCACAATTTGAAAGCCATTAAATCAAAACAGTGAGGAGACAATAAGGGAGTCATAAGTGTCATTCCAAACCCAGGCTCGATGTCTGAGGATGTGAGTTTACACAGAACCAGAGGTCTAGGTGCTGTCTTCATTTATCCTCCTTTTGTGAAGGGACTATTTTGAAAACCCTTCTGGAGAATAAAAATGTACATAATGCTGTCAAACAAAATGAATGCCTTAAAAAGATTCCTCTTGTACATGTGACAGGTATGAACCCTTCAGTAGTCAAAATTTGGAAACAGAAGCAATTCCTTGGAAATCATTTCTAAGAACTGGAAGCTATTTAGGGTAAAGCTTGTGGGGCAAGGGAACAATAAGATTATGAAGGTAATAAAGTCCTTGCATGCATTGATATTTTTTATTGAACCAGTATTATATACTACTGATTAGGTTTTGCTTTAAACTATTGTGTAAGACACCAAGGGTCTTACTATTGTGTAAGTCCAAGTCAAGCAAAACTAAAGATTCCAGTCTGGATTTCTTCCAGTACAGTTACAATAGCCAGGGACCCTTTTTCATGCCTTTTGTAGACATAGTTATGCAGCCTGATTTTTTTCTGTAGGCATAGCTTTAATTTAATTTATAGACTTTTCATGGAAAATCTTCAACATGATGTAGAAATGAAGACACATCTTCCCTAGAGCCCAGTTTTCAGAGTTGGTCACATGTGTTTGCACTGGAGAAGGAAGTTATTGTTCTTTTACCTGTTTATGAAATAGCAGCAGCTTGGCCAGACATAAAACTCACCTGAGCATGCCCTGGCACACCCAAAAAAGCTCCCAATATTATCATCATGCTACCAGGGATAACAAAGGAAACATGGATGTTTTTAAGAAGTGCCCAAGCATCTATGATAAATTTGTGAGGCAATCAAGCAGTCTCTTCTGGCAAACCATGCAAGGAATGGTGTTGCTGTAACAAAACCAAACAGGAGTAAAGTTTCCCATGTGAGGTCTGGTTAGCAACACAAGTGGATCCAGATTTTGTGCCACGGTGTGTTTGCCTTGGCCCAGCAAATTGCCCTTGAAATGAACTCCCTGCTAACACCAAGTTTGTGCTACAGCAACTGTTCTGCCTACTGCTCTCTGTGATTAGGGACTGCAGCTAGGACAAATGAGAAATGAAGCAATAAGAAAAGGGAATTAAAACTCTGTTTCAGACCTACTTTTGAGCAGGCTTAGTTTAGCATTTCTTTCCTCCCAAACAGTGCATATTCCACAGCAATTTTGAAAACAGTATAATTTAAAAGTTAACGTTTGCTTAGCTGGTAGCACGAGATAAAAGCTCTCATTTGCAGCGAGCAGGCGAATTTGTTATTGCCCCAGTCAATAGCTATTGACCTGCTACAGCACTTCTGCTTATTACAACCAAATCCTTTTTCTTTTTTGTTCAGTAGTCAATGGCACTGTAATGGAAGGCACTGCTTACAAACTGATGCAGTATCTATCAGCAACAGCTAGAAGTTAATGACTAATGGTTACACAGAGGAAAGCAGGTGGTAAGAACAGCAATACACATCTATTAATCAAATTTACTGCATCTGATGTGCCTTTATAGCTTAGAGGAACTGTAATGCACATCAGATAAATAGTTTCTGTTGTTATTAATCAAGGTTTCAGCACAAACCACCTTTTATTCATGCTATCAATACATAAATAATTTGGCTAGGACAAAGTTTTGTCTGATTTTATAGCACACCTTTCAGTTATATGAAATTTACTTTATATGAATTTTTTTCAGTTATACGAATTTTTAGGATTTCGCAATCCTAGACTTAGTACTTTGGCAAGGGAACTGCTCTCCTCCAAGCTGTAGTCATGTTATTCTCTAAATACCCCAGATGGGGCCCTATAAATGCAAGGCAACACCCTAAAGACAAAATGGGAACAGCAGAGTGCATGTGTCCATGATGGCTCAGTCTGCCTTCAGCATGGTGTGGTTGAGGCAATGATTAATTTTGAAAAGAATATACCATGAGCTTTTTAATTCATTAATGGAAAAAGTTGTCACTGAGGAAATTACATGCATGTTAATTAGACTTCTTAATAGTTAAGTGATAACTAGATATTTCAGCCTTTCAGAAAAGTCCATAAACCACTAAACCTCCTGGATTTCAGAGGCAAGGGACCTCTCTTGGCAGCTGCAACAGTTATAAGGAGTAAAACATTTCAAAAATTATTCTGAGATTTTAGTCAATCATTTGCAGTATGCAACAAGCTACAAAGAGTTTACTCATTATTTCTTCAAAATAGGAAATTCATCTCTTCTGGTACCAAAATCAGTAAATCTCAAATAAATAATGAACACTTTTGCAAAAATAAGACATTTTACAAGATGATTTGACTTGATTGTCAGCTCAGTTACATTTATGGGTTTTTCCACTTGCCTGTAAGCAAACTCTCCATCCTATTTCATAAGAACCTGTAAAGACTTCTCTTGAATGATGGTAATTGTCATTAAAAAATAAAAATGAAACATTTCAAATTGAAAACAGACAGGCTATGCATTTCCTATTAGGGTCCCAAACCTTGCAGTATTGACTGTCAATGATTTGGAAGATTGCTGAGACCTGTAACCCGTACTGAATGAGGAAATAATGCTTATTTTCAATACTAAATGATACAGAATGGAAAAGCCAGCATAAAACTATTAAGGAAAGGCATTAGTGACTTACTTTTTGTAACAACTCCTTCAAGGCGAATGATATTTGGGTGATCAAACTGGCCCATGATACTGGCCTCCCTCAGGAAATCTCTCCTCTGCCTGTCCATGTAGCCACCCTTTAGAGTTTTAATGGCAACAGGGATCTCTCTTTTTCCTGGTGTCTTCAGACGTCCACTGCATACTTCTCCAAATTCCCCTTAAACAGATAAAATACCTGTTCAGCAACTCACAGTGCCTGTACAGAAAAATATGCAAGGAACTCACACATCTCATAGAAGCGGACAGAGAAGTAACTGAACATCCAAATTGATGAGTGTCATCACATCCCAGAAAATCAAAATATTCAGCTGTACTTCACAAGATATTATCAACTTTCCTTTCCTATCATCTTTCCTTTGTGCCACAGCAGAGATCACGGGACCTTGTACTGTACCTGCAAAAGCCAAACCTTCAGCCCTCCCCATTGTGGCTCCTCTGGCTTTTCTTTGAGACTGAACATTGGAATCAGTATGTTTGGGACAGATAACTGAGGATATATATATATATGAGACTTGGGCTTTTATTCCACTGATGATAAAATATCTATGTAAAATATCTACTGGTAGACATATTCATCTCTAGGGGTGAAATGCACTGAGACCTGTATGTTAAGAAAAACCCTGAGACTATCAGAACACTTGACTTTCCTTCAGCTGCAGAAGGCATTTAAAAAATACTTTCTGCTGTTATGACCTAGAAAAACACTTGCATGTCATTTACTAAAATGGACTTTCACATCCACTTGAAATTAATTAAATATTCCCCTGTTCAGACAGCCAAAGGCCAATAGTCCCAGAAAATCTGGAGTTGTGCAGTGAGAGGAATCTCAAAACTTCTTTCCCCTGATGTTTCCCTGTGTATGTAGGGCCTGTGTCTCCCTGCATTCTCCTTACACATTTACTAATTCAGTTTGGATAGAAACCACAACTTTCCCTTGATCTTGAAGTCACCCAGAAGTTATTTAGAGCCCCTACCAAGCATACTCTTGGATGACTGCAGGTCAGTTTTCCAAGGGTCATAATTCAATAAATGAAAAACAATGTTCACACAATATTTCAGAGCATTTCTCAGTGCAGGTTGCTTTCATAGAAAATCTAGATTTTTTACCCCAATCATTCTGAAATCACAACTGCTAAAAAACAAAAAGCAAGTAATGAACAGATATATTTTTTAACTGGGGATTTAATACTCCATTGAGTGCTGTCTTTAGTAGTTTTCCCTAAACTTTAAGGACAGAAGTAAACAAAATAAAGGAGCTCTATTCTGTAACAGTGCATCTTTAGATATGAAGCAAATCCAGAAGAGAGGAACCTTAAAGGCACAACCTTCACTTCAGAAAAATATAACTCCTTGATGTTACAGGATTAGAATGGATATTGTCACAAGACTTTTATTTTATTAGGTTCTGTTGCTTCCACTAAAACAAAGCAAAGTTTTATTAGTCAGCGAGATCCAGGAAGAGTGAGATCAAAAGAAGAATTCCATAGCTTGTCTTTCACTTCAATGACAGAGGCATCAAAGTGCAGGAGTGCAATTAACACATGCTGAACATAACCTCTGAATAAATTAGCAGCTTCCTCAACAGCTAAAAAAAGCCAAGTGGTCCCAGATCTTTGTACAGTCCCTCCCACCAATTTATTTCTACTTAATTTTAAAAAATAAATGAAAGATGTGTGCAAATATAAGCTATGTGAAAAGATATGTCATTAGAGTAATGCCCTGGGAATCTTTTGACAAAAGGGGAAGTTGTGTGAGGATTTTTCTATATGATTTTGCCCCTTTCACCTTTAGAAGGCTCTCCTTAACAGTCTGCTTGCCTGACTACTTGCACTGAAAAAGCAGTAGATAATTTGGACTTCTGAAGTCCTCCCATAAAAGAAAGTCATGAAACCTGAATGTTTTGCAGGAGACCTCATCTATCAACCTTCTATTCTGTGACACGTTTAGCAGGATCAGAACACTTCTCTAAAGCCATGACCTTACTGCATCTAGCTGGTTTTTCAAGCTTAAATGCCCAAAATGAGAAAATTTCCAATTTCTTTCTCTTGATGAAGCAGTGAAAAGCAAAAACGCTAGAGTCTTAATACTGAGATTTTTAAAGATATTTTGTGGTAAATAAATCTGCAGAATTGAAAAAGCTCATTTTAAGACTAATTTGGAAAGCATAGGTCATAGAATAAACCATTTTGCTACTACAAGATTATACAAGAATATAACAGCTTCAGCATTTCATAAATAATGGCATTCATCCCTCAGGGACTGTGAAAGGCTATTACCAAGTGCTTTAAAATGAATGAAACTGAAGGAGGCAGCGGAACAACTTGCAATTCCAAGATTTATGATCTGTACAACATCCAAAGCAGGGGAAGGAACCTCTGTTTCTTTCACATTTTTTTTGGATGCGTGATTTGGAAAGTTATAAAGAAATTTCCCTCCCCTTGGATATTGGGATTGATAAACTGCTGAACATAAAGATTACCAAGTTTTTTGTGACATGATATCAAACATGAGATCATCAACTTACAGAATAGACAGTTCCCACATTTAGAAACCCAAGGTGTATAGTAACTTCTACTTCTGTTTTAGACTAGATGGAGATCAATGGTATAATTTAAAGCATTGAATTATTTACACTGAGAGTTCGACAAGATTTCATCCCAGAGTAGCTTTTCTACACTTCTGTTCAGATAAAGAATTTTCAATGTTTTTGAAGTCAAAGGGGAATGGTTTCAATCAAAGGGGTTTTTAAAATCTAAGGATCTCATTCTCACTGCTCAGGTTTGAAGATAAACAGGATAAATGTTGACCCTGCAGCAGCTGAGGTTCATGACTGCATGTGTAATAAGTTGAAGCTAAGAGCCAGATGTCAATGAAGTCAACATTGTTCCTTGCTCCAAGGGAAAAGGCTGATCACAACTAGAGAAAAAGATGGAGTCCATTGCCTGTTTACTAAAATAATCTCTGGTTCAGTAACAGCAACCTCACCCATCTTACAGTGTATTATTCAAAAAGGAGCTAACTGAGCAGTCTGGAAATCTAATCTGTGCAAACCACACAGCATTCAGCAGTGCATATGTGATACTGAAAGTGAAACAGGAGTAGTCAGTCACTTCCAAGTCTGATGTGCAGCCTGGTATTGCTGCATGGGATCAGAACAAATGTCTTACAGCACAGAGAGTGGCTGCTGATAGAACTGAAAGGTCACAGCACCAAATACAGCTCAACTCACTTCCCCATTTCAGTGTTTACACTTGTGGGAGAACTTGCAGGAGATTTAGATCATGCAAAGAATATTGTCTGCTCTGGGAAAAGCTGAAGAGTTGGTCTCTTCCTTGAGTTTCAATATTGTAACAAAGGAAATAGGAGGATAATTGTAAATTTTAAGACAGACTTGGCAAAGTACCTCCGGGAATTCATTCCTTGAAGAGGTGCTGAATCCTTAAATCAAACAGCAAGAAGTGACAGGGCAGAAAAAAGTGTATGGATGAGATATAATTACCAAATTCTTTAAAGTATAACTTGGGTATGGAGCTGGGTTAGAGTTAAGCTGAAAAAAGAGAGTAACTAAAAATACTTGCCTTGAGAGTCACAGCCATTGGAACTACAAGTAGTGAATTACCAAGAACCTTTGGACATGACTTTTTCCATTGAAAAAACAAACTGGAAACTGCTTTCAGGAGAAGAACAGTTTTAAAAATGTCATGACCAGAAGTACTAGAATTTATTTTTTTTTCACGTATTTGTGATTTTCCACTTCGGCAGTTTCAAAATGAAATCTTTTAGTTCTTGAATGGAAATAATTTTGGTTTGAAAAATTAAAGTTACAGAAATTAAAAATGAGAATTATTGGCCAAAATAAAATGTTAAAACAGAACAAATTTAGAAGCACATCTATTAATTGACTTGTTAAAAGATATTAATGTTTCATTTTGGAGAAGATGTTGATTTTTGGTTTCACTTAGGTGAAAATTTTAAACATCTTTAAAAAATAATTCTCTAGTGATAAGAAATCCATTTTATATCCAATAAAATTTCAATGTGCAATACAGAATTAGAGAGAATGCACAGAAATCTTTAGGACTGCTGAGAATTATACTGATATAACTCTGAGCAGCCACTGAAGAACTGTGTGGGAATTTGTACTCTCCCTGCCTCAGCCATGGTATTTAACCTGTATCTTGTATGCATGGAAATGGGTTTAAATTTCATTGCAACCTGTTTGCAAGTCCTGTTAGGTGAGTATTTTTGAAGTTGAAAAATTACACATGTAATTTTAGAAAATAAAACCCATAAAAATAAAGCCCATAAAAATAAAATATCTCTAAGCATACACTTCCATGCATACAAGCAAATGGAGAGAGAAAGTGAGAGAAGAGTTTTCCTAAATGAATTAAGCTGAGATTAAGGACACAATTTTGATCTGAAACAAAACAAATACTCCTTGTCTGCTGTATTCAACTGAAATCAGCAGTTACACAGATGTGGAATGTAGCTCAATCTGCTTTATAATCTAAGACATCGATATCTAGAGTGTGTCTGAAGAAAAGGAAGAAATAGAAGAAAGCAAACCGAATGTTTTCTGCAGAGGCCAGCCCTCTGGAGGCTCTCCCAAGCTCATAATTCCAGAGGTGAACAGCTCCAGCTACAGATGATGTGGCCTAAGCAATCAGGTAACCTGGAGTACTCCAGCACTATGGACTGCAGTGCCAAACAGAATTTTCTCTTTCACTTTCAGGTTGGTATTTTCTCTCTTCTGTCTCCTACCAGACCTGGTTTTATTTCTGTAGGATTATTGCACAACATTTTCTAGTGCATAAAACACTTCTCAGCAACACTGGGGGTATTTCCATGGTTATCAGTGTAGTGACATATCACTAAATTAGGGGTTTAAACTGAAAAACACCTTCCTTTCTAAAGTGACTAAAATATATGAAACAAATACAAAAAAGAAGGATTACAAGGCATCATTTTTTATACTGTCTACATTCTATCAACAGATCTTCCTCTTTTCCCTCTCTGCCAGTGATCCTTCTCCAGACAGAAAAGCCTCTCCCAAGCCAGCCTCTCCTCTTCCTCCCTCACACTCCTCCAGTTTTCTGTTGGAGAATAATTTCTTCTCAGTCTTCTATATTTAGAGCTAGTATCCCCATAAAAAGAGATTCTGATCTAATTTTACCCTCAGTGACTGAGAACACATGACAATAACTATGGCACATGCTGATTGACACAGTTTTGAATACATCTGGAAAGAAGACCAAAACAAAAAACCAAAGCAAAACAAAACAAAACAAACAACAACAAAAAACCCCCAACCAACCAAAAAAAAACCCCACAACAAAAAAACAACAACAACAACAACAAAAACCAAAAACAAAAACCCAAAAAAACCCACAAAACAAAACAAAACAACCCAAAAAAGCCCAAAAAACAAAACACCCAAACCAAAACAAAAAAAACCACAATAAAACCCCCAACAAACCAGGCAAAAAATCAATGCTATGCAAAAAACTGATAATGAATTAGTTTCCTAATGCTTATGAAAAAGCAGTATTGCCATGTCTAGATTTTTTTTTACAGTAGGTATAATTTTACCTGCCCCAATGACTCTTTCAATACGAATTCTTGAAGGATCAATCTCCTTGGCAAACTCATGGACAGCAAGAGATGGGTCTTCATACGTGTCTGGATCTATGTATGTTTTGAGCCCTGGGAAATGTACTGCAAGAAGGAGAGAATAAAAGGAATCAGGAATTCCTTGACATTCATGCATTGCAACAATAGTTTTTTGTGGGTTTTTTTTGACTAGACAATTGAAAGGACTGAAAATAATATATTATATCTTTCAGGTTTAAGATTTCAGAACCCAGCAGAAGAGCTGGCCACTTGAAAAAGGGTCTGCAGAGACACCAAGTGAGGGCTCAATGATATGGGGAAAAGGACAGCCTCAGAACAACACTGATTATTGCCAAAGCAGTTCCCCTTTGCTGCTCCTTGGGCAACTGAGGCAATCTGTCCTCTACTTTGAAAACAGTTGTTTCTAGTTCACTCCTTTCATTTAGGAGTGGATGGCTGAACATCCTGTTTTGCCAAACAGGTCAAGTCTTCGAGTTCCTTTTCTCTACGGATGACTCCTGGAGGGCTGTGCTGCTCTGTTCTCTTCTGACCAGCAGGAACAGTCAGAGAGGCAGGTGCAAGATGACAACAAAAATATCCAAATCCATTTTCAAGATAATTTCTGTCTGTTTCCTTGGAAATGACCATGGCAGTAGTGGGTTGGTGCCAGACTGCTTTGGCAGGCTCCAACAAGCTGTCATTTTCTGGCATGGCTGGCATCCCTTCTGTTCCTGAGTACAGCACATTCAAGAACTTGTGTTGTTCCTTCTGGACTATCTGGATGGGAATTCTTTCAGGCTGCTGCCATATTATGATTAAGTTCTGGAAAGCTTTCCATCCATTATCAGAAGTTGATGCTAATAATCCATCAATTTATCAGGATAGAAAGAAGCATCTGCAGCTGGGTCCAGAAAATCCCTTTAAAAAGAATGAAGCATTTCTCAGCCTTCTTTCTCCTGTCAGTTAATAGCTGAGTCTAAATCTGTAATTCCTCTTTATTCTTGGTTCTGTGGAGCACATATACGAGTAGAGACTTGCCTCCTCCAGTGTGATGCTGAGATTGCTACAAATGAATGGAAGGCTCTGAGATGAAGCTTTGTGTCAACATGAAATACAGTCATCATTTACCCTGGCCCGAGAGACACTGAGTGAGGCTTTTTTCAAATTCAGTCATGGTTGCAGAGGCATATATCAAGCTCTCCAGGAGGAGGGTTTTTGTCTTCTTTTATTTCTGGCCATGTTTGGAAACAAATGACAAAACCATCTTTCTAGGCAGTATACTTTATGGGCAAATGTGCCCTTTTCCTTGACAGAAAGAGACACTTGGCTTGATAAGGTGGTGTCACCTGAAAAAATATTTTACTTCTGTGTTGATCATAGCATTTCCAGAGATATTATCAAAATGATGAAAGAATAAAATCTGATATCCTTTGAATAAAAAAAAATAGATTTAAATTGATACTCTAGCAGAAAACAGTAAGGCAACTAATTTAAAGTAGGTAGTTAAACTAAGGTATATAAAGTAATTACTGCCCATGAGAGATCACTGGGATTTTCTCTCACTGTACTGATCAGTGAGCAGGAACATGAGGGAACACCATTCATTCCACTTCTTATTTCTTGGGTGGCTGGAAGTGTAGATCCCTAAATCCAAAGAGAACTAGATACAAATATGTCATACAATCACAAAGAGGAATTTTGAGGCAGAAATTCAGTACCCAGAACAACTGAGAATTCAAAGAAATATACCTGAAAACCTGCTAAATATTATTAGCTGAATACCAAAAAAACATTTAATAACTACAATAGATTTAGTGAAATTGCAAACAAAAATAAAGACCACTGATGATGCAGATAATAAGGAACTACTCAAATAACCAGATTAAAACATCAAGGGCAAAAGTTGTTTAGGAAACAGTGGACTTTCTTCATTTAAAACATGATATAGATATTATATAGTGTTGGACTACTTACTGTGTCCATTTTGCAAATGAGCCCTTCTTTTCTCCTCAGATTTCATTTTGGCCTTTATGTACCACTGGCATCTTTCAAGAAAAACAAGTGAGGTTTTAAATAAAATACTTGACATGAATAAAACAGATGTACACCAAGTTTTATCTGCGATTTTATGAAATCCAAATTCTTTGCATTTGGAATATATATTTACTTTTTAATCTAAAGAGGGAAATAAGCATGACAAACTAAAAATAGATTATATACAAAGAAAAACAGGTCATGGTTGAATGTTTAGCATGACAATGACTACCTGAGTTTAAGTTTGATATAATAATTTTTTTAAAGTTTGACTCCTCCAAAGAATTCTGATACTTCAATAAATTACTATTTTCCTGCATTCCTGTTTGTGTACATAGGCCTGTGGTAATTAAACTTTACCCCATTAACTTTCGTATACAGTGAGTAAAATACCCTCTCATTTTCTTCATAATAGAATTGTAATGACTTCACCATGTCTCACGAAAAAAGAAAATATTTTTTCATATCAGGACCCCTTTTTTCTCTTTTGCTGAGTGGCTCTGTGCAGTCTGAGCTGCTGAACATTGCCTACCTGCAGGTCTGATAATGCTGATTTAGGGGGTCACATGGCAGGATCAACTGTTTCAGTCAAGAAAAAATGAAAATATTTGGTCTTGGTCTTAAAGCTCTTTTTCACTCACTGAGCAGCCTAAAAATTACTATTTAGAGGGAAATCTTTTGGTTTAAGGGATAGCAAAGGGCTGTTGAGGCTCTGATGCCAGTGGAGAACAGCAGACATGCAGTTCCAAGACCAGCTTGAAAAAAAATCCTGTCCTCTGTGTGAACATTAACAGCATTATAAAATTAAATAAAAATGATTACAGTCAGTACATCCATACTAACAGTGGAGATCTATGAGAAACAGGTGAACACACCCACCTCATTTCAATGGTTTGTTTAAACTGCTGAAACACAGCAGCAACAGTCCTAAGTTCATTCACTGCTACACAGGTGATGATGAGGAAATGAAGGGCAGAAACTCCACATGCTCATGTACCCTTGTGGAGGGAATGCAAACCAGTGGATTCCCAAACTCTGTGGAAACCTTGAGATTGAACACCAGTTGCTGGCACTCCCTAAGGATGCCAGTGCCATTTTTGGGACCTGAACAAGTTCTAAGTGGTCTGTAGGGTGCCACCTGTCCAGAGCCCTAAACATACACAAGTTCTTACACCCCAAGTGCAGTCAAAGAACAATCAAAGAAACAAGATTGTAACCTTACCCAACCCTCCCAAACATCCATGTGGCCCCAAAGTTTGACTACAGAAGCCAGTGATTAATCACCAGCAGAGGCGTCTCCTCATTCTCTGCTCATGTTGGCTCAGAGATCAGACTGAGCTTTAACATCCCATTTCCTGAAACCGAGCCAAGACCCCAGTCCTGTGTCTTGAAGTCTCTGTTGCTCTCATAGTCCTATCTGCAACTGTCAGCCGTGCTTCCTGCTTGCTCCTGGTGGATAATCACCCAGCAAAGTGCAGAGGCAGGTGCTCCTCTAACCCAGCCTCTCCACTCTGAATAGGCTCATCAGCAGCCCTGAGACTCAACAGCTCATCAAATTGTTAATTCTCAACAGTGAAGCAGAGCACATCTGTAGGGTACCAGTCCCATTTTTCATGCTGAAATTTGCCTCCAGTCCTAGAGTAAACTGAGTATTTATTCAAGATTTTCTTGCTCTGTCTTCTGTGGAACATGCTCTTATCAGTGCATTTAAGCAGCACTTCAAAATGAATTCCTATCTTACATAATTGAAATGGTCCCATTGAGTAAGGTAGTAGAAAGCTAAGAGAATCTCTGACATTCTTAACATTAGAAAACAGGAGGAAGAAACACAGAAAGAAACCCTTTTCCGTATTTTTCTTTTCATTCCCAAATTTAGTGATTTTTTTTTCCTAAAGGAAGTGTTTGAGTTGTTTCAGGATTTCACATATGGATTCCACACAATCATTTTCCCTGGAAATTTGTCTCTGTCCAAATAATACCTCTCTCTTCTGAAAGATCCTACTCTTAGTCACCTTCTGTAGTAATTGCAGGAATATTTACTTAGCCTCTAAGATTATCTAAGGCCACAATATGTTCCAAGGTTAACTGCTCTCATTACCTTCATCAGAACATTAGATTCAACTGGTTTTATTATTTAGCAGAGAGAGCATTAATTCACATAATGGCAGCTACTGCAGTGCCATATTTAGTTGCTGGGGTATTGCAAATAAAACCTCTGGCCTTCACTGACAGAACTTCACTTTCTGTTCAAATTAGAGGTAATGCTATACCAACCAAACAGATGTGTAAAATACAAATCTGAAAGTGCAGCACCCTCTGTTGATATCTGAGTAGTGCACTCTCTAAAGTTTTGCAATTGACAGTTAAGAGATTATGTAAAATACACTGTGGGGATTTTATTTTTTTCCTGGTAATGTCAGAGCCTTGAGGGTGCAGCAGGTATACTGTGTTTTTAAATTATCACTCTGCAGGCAAGAGGTTCAGAAACTTATTTCTAAAATATCCAAACTATTTCCTGATTGCACATAATTCCTTATCTCCCCAAACTGTATCTTTATGAAAAACAACACTTGTAAAATAACTGTAAGACCAGTGCTGATACTCCACTGTGTCTAACCCTAATTTTAGCTCTGTAAATGTGGTTTAATGACTTAAATATTATTTTTAAATTCTTAATTTTAGATGGGAATATACAACAGTGTTTTAATTACCTGCCAGTGATGAGGAAGAACAAAGTGAGGATGACCAGGAGAGTGAATCCACCAACAGCAGCAGTGGCAATTACAAGAATCTGTCCCTGCTCTGCAGCCATATCAGAAGCTGAAAGAGAAGCACAGAGAGAAGAGGTTGGTGCTCCA
>VXBB01004055.1:0-101199 GCA_013399915.1 Illadopsis cleaveri | reverse complement strand
CCTAATTTTAGCTCTGTAAATGTGGTTTAATGACTTAAATATTATTTTTAAATTCTTAATTTTAGATGGGAATATACAACAGTGTTTTAATTACCTGCCAGTGATGAGGAAGAACAAAGTGAGGATGACCAGGAGAGTGAATCCACCAACAGCAGCAGTGGCAATTACAAGAATCTGTCCCTGCTCTGCAGCCATATCAGAAGCTGAAAGAGAAGCACAGAGAGAAGAGGTTGGTGCTCCATCCATCACCCAGGGATTTTGCAGAATGGCTGAAATTATTTCAATGGCCAAACGTTGCAATTTGTTTTTAATAGTTTCCTCAGTGCTTAGCAAGGGCACTGGATGCAAACATGTCTGTGAAGTGAGAAACCACAATCCATGTCCCAGCTAGGATGGAGGGGAGAAGATGTTTGCAGGTTTATAAAAGGAGGATTGGTCATTATTAGATACTTGTAAATTACTAAAGTTTGAATATGACAGGTTTTTGGACATAAAACTGTATTTTCTTGTAATTCTTATGCCTCTTGTTTTTCTCTCTGCTTTTTGTAGGATGTTGAGTTAAAAAAGATCACCTGAAATTATCCAGTCACTGGACATTTCCTAATTTATTTAACTTATTGTGTATAATATTCAATCTTTACATTGAGAATATACCTACCTACAGTCCAGGTGGTCTTCACTGTCCAAATACTACAGGAGCAGAAAAAGAATCAGGCTCATTTTTTTTTCTCTGTCTCCTATCTTGTGACTCCAAAGTTTTATTTGTTAAACTCTGTTACACTTGAACATTTACACCACATGACATTTAACCAATTCTTACTATTTCCATGGGAAATAAAACATTGTTTTGAAAGAAGAATAAATAATTCTATTCAATGACTTCTGAAAACAGGAGTAAATACAGAAAAGGGAATAATGTTTACATCAGGGAAGCAACCTTGATTTGGTAAACTTGCAAAGTGTTCAAGAAGCAAAATCTTCAGCTTTCTTTAAGCATCAGATGATTAAAGCTTAGAGAAGTCACCTAGGCTGCTGTCTAGAAAGCTCAGCAAGTGATATTCTCTCACTTTGCAGCTGATGAAGCTCGATGCAATGCACACACTGCTATCCAAAGCCTCATAAAATGCTGTTCCCTAGAAAAGCATTTGGCTTCTGAATAATATTTGTGTGTAGCTTAAAAACCCACAGTGTAAACTGGTTTTGTAAGAGTAGCAAAGCCAATAGAAACAATAGTAGCTTATGTCAAATTCTCAGCAAAACCAACTTTTTAGATTTATGTCCAAATAATTTGATGGAAGCATGCACAGGCAGTAAATTACAAGGCATTCAGTACCTGTGGTCAGATAAGTTAAATGTACACATCTCCCAAAAAATGATGGAGCAAATATTGACTGAATAGTTAAATGATATCTAGTGGTGTTATTGGGAGTGGATTCCAGCTCTGTGTTACCTGCCACAGGCTCAGGTTCAGTTGGAAAAATGCAACATAACAAACATCATGCCACAGAAGTAACAATGAAAATGCTGAATGCCATTTTCTGACTAGTGGGAGCTGTGCTAAATGTGGAAAAAATTATTAAAGTTAGGAAAGGTTTGAAGTTGTACATGGAGAAGGTTTCAGCAGAGTCTTTCTTGCCCATCTCTGCAGTGGAAAGGAGAGGACAAAGTGCAGCTCTCCTTTTGTTTTTACTAAGAATAAATGTGTGCAAAAATAGTGAATTTGGCAGGAGGAAAGCAAACCATGAGCTCAGATGAATTAGCTGTGATTTTCTTCAACAGACATTCACTGCCAAGGCCAACAACCCAGAATTTCTTGATGCAAACGTAGGGACTGACTCCATGCTCCAAAGAGCCACCTGCAGTCACGTTAATGAAGGGGAGAAATTCAAATTCTTTCTGCCTGTAAGCAATACAATTTTTAGCTGAGACTGTACCTACTTGAAAAGTGATAATTCTGTCTCTCTTGTTTGTATTTTTGAGGCCAGAGTTGAAAACATTAAGATTTTTTTTTTTTCATGTAGTTAAAGCACTACAAGGAGCTTTCGTGCCTGAAAATTCCAGATGACCGTAATTTACCTGTCAGATAAAAATGTCAAATGGCAGACGAGAATAATTGGAAAATGTAGATTTGTTAAAAACTGGCAGAGAGGCAGGTAAGGCAAAATGATGGAAATACTTATTTTTGCTTGAAGTGATCCCTCAATAAAATCAATAAAGGCACAGCACAGTGAACAATACATGTTTAAGCAAGTGGGTACCCACACACACAGACTTATCACATGCAGCCAAAAGGTTCCACAAAAAACTATTTAGGCAGTGAGAAGATGTAATCAGGGACTCTCAATACCTTGAATTTTTACAGCATTTTGCCATTCTAAATTAAATTCTATGTGTCTCTCAACCTCTCTGCTCTTTTCTCATTTCTCCAGCTTTCTCTTAAGGTAAAGTTCAAGTTGTAAATACTAAGAGCTTTAATTGTTTCTGTTGTACATGTTCTTGAATATTTTTTTTGTCACTTCCTGGTTTTCCTGTGTATATTTGTCTATGACCCTGTGTTTCTCCTCAGAACTCCTTGATTATGCAAGACAGAAAAACTCAGTTTAAAAAACAACTGTGGCAGGTTGCAAAGTCAAGCAAGTTCCTGCAACCTCATTTCATCCCTCTGTGTGTACACATAAGAGTGCTGCATTTAATCACACAAGTACACAGCATTTTTTTCCAGAATCTCATTTGTTGGACCACATGGCCAGAATTCCTATAGCTAAAATCAATATTTTGTTGTCTCTAAAAATGTCCAGAGCACCTCAAAATTATCCTTAACCATGAGCAGAGCTAAGGGAGCTTAGCACCCCTCTAACTGACTTAGTCTGGTACTATGTCTCATTCTCTCTACCTGTCTGCTCAATAAGTTCATTTGGACACTAAAGAAAACACTTAAAAAATGAGTAGCTAAGACAAGGGAAAGGGAGAATTTATGACTTATCCAAGATGTTTCAGTTGTATACTGCAATGTTTGGGTGGCAAAACTCTTCAAGCACATTTCACCTGCAACTGATGTGATTATCAAAGTGATTTTAAAACTGCAGCATGGGTTATGTATGCACCCAGGAGCTTATTCAGATAAACTCCTCACTGCCATTGCTCTTCATGCTTAACTCATGTTATATGCCTGAAATGGTGCTTGAAGTTTCTAGTGGCATCATTCCAACTTCCTTGCTTAACACCATGCCCAGAAATCCCTTCTGCATCCAGCCTGGTATCAGCTCTGCCTCTACAATCCACTTTTTACATCCATGCCCTGTCTCATCATCTCTCTAGGTTCTTCATCCAAATGTATGGAGGAAGAGCTGCACTTTCCCTTCCCTCTGGGTTGAAGGGAAATATCCTGAGGCTTCCTCATTTCTTCACTGAGCACACTGGAACAAATACTGCAGATGCTTTAGTCACAGAGCAAGAGGATGAAAATCAGAGAGGATCTTTCAACTCTGCCCTTTATCTTTGAGCAAATTTCTCCAAAACATTTTACAAGTTTGTGTATTTGGTACAAAAGAGCTGGAAGCCCTAATGACAGCTCACTTCTGTCTCTCAGCTACATCCCTTGGTTACTTCAATTTGACATCTATCAGGCAGCAGACCCTCCAGCAGACTGAAAGATAAAAAAGTGACAGAAAGACAGCCAGACTGATAACCGTGAGCAGCTGTAAGACAGATGAGTGTGGACAGTGAGCACTGGAGCTCTAACAGACAGGAACAGGCTGTCAGGGGGATTTACAAGGCATTGCAAACAACAGTGCTTAAAACAATAGGTAAAAAACCCACAAAGTGTCATTAGGGCAGTGTTTACATTTTCACAAATGAAAATGTAGTCCCTGTGCAGTTCCTGTGGTACAGTGAGCTGATGGGCTCCAGTCAAAGGGGGAATGAGAAGGCAAAGGAAAGGTGATCCTAAAAGACACTGTCGCTAGCATAAGAATGTAAAACATTTTGGTGTCTATTCACTTGAAAAGCTTTCTTCCAAGTGTTTTCCCCTAACATCCACTTCCTGGCCAGTGGATAAATGGAAAGCCTGTGCAGGCAGTTCGAGATGTGAACAAAGATGCTGCCGTTGTTTAGCAAATGCAGAGGAAAAGTGAAGTCTCTGGGTTTTCTGGACACATACAGTAGTGCAACCAGATAGACCAAAAGCAAATGGGAAGAAAAAATGGTTCAAAGTATTAAACACAGCAAAGAAATACTTAAAGATTACAATGAGATATTCTTTGGTATCCAGTGCTGACTAATACTGAATGAACAGTAGGATGAGGCAGAGGTGAGGAGAGACTCAACAAGAAGTTTCTATATATAAAATACATGTCATCTGATTTGTTTTGTTTCAACAAGGAATTCAATTTACTATTGGCAAAACATAAAACATTGTGAAAAATAAACAAACAAACAAACAAAATCTCCATTTTGCATTGGTAATGCAATTGCATTTTCTAAAAATCCTTGGGATGGCTTCTCTGTCATGGCATGAACCAGGGCATGTGCTTAAACCAGTAGTGGACCTGCACTAGAATCAATCATTCAGGATCCTTTTCTTGAGCTTTGCAGTTCTGGAAAGAATGGAGTCACATTTGGTGGCAAATCCAAAACAGCCTGATGTGAGGGTGAAAAGTTAAAGGTGGATTTTGTGGATGTGGGAAGAGGGAGAAGAATGTGAAAATTCAGCAGAATTTTCTGGCAATACACAAAAATCACCACCTGAGACTAAAGAAATTAAAGTTATTGATCCATCAAGACTGGAGTTTCAGCCAATTATTTTTTCAAAGTCTTCAACTTTATAAAACACTGAATCAGGTATTTCATTAGCATTTCTAAAATGTTTACGTTTTTATTGTTAATAATTTAAAGTATACAAAGTCTGCATTGCTTTTGGATTAAATACCATCATGTGCTCACATTTATCACTCTGTTCAGCCCAAGCACAGGTCCACACTGCATAAATGCAAAATTGTCCCTTAGGCCCCTTCCAGAACAAGCCAACCATTCCACTTTCAGATAATTTTTTCCTAATGATGGCAAGGCTGACAAGGAAAATACCCTTTGTTTTAGAACAAGCCCTGCTTTGGCAAAAAAACTGCCTAAAAGCTGTAAATTGTTCAATATTTTACAAATTCCTCTGGGCAGAAAGACCTCTGAGGTAGTGTAAAGAAACCATTTCTCTAGGGGAAAAAAAAAAAAGGAAAAAGAAAAAAAAAAGTTTGAATCATTAATTAAAAAACCAAAAAACCACAAAAACAAACCAGCAAAACCAACCAATCCAAACAGGTATTCCAAAAACAGCTGGTTAAAAGAGAAGGGAAAAAAAAAATAGAGGGCAACAGTCAGAGATTAAAGCATCTCTGCCCTAGGACAAATGTTTTTTTGTTGTCAGAATACATTTTATTCTCTGTTAGGAAGGACCAGAGTGTTTTTGTGGTGACTCAGATAGCTGGTAATTCTGACAGATAAAAGCAGGAACTGCAAGTGAGGTTTGTGCTCCAATTTGAAGCCCCAGCAGTGGCAGCTGTGTGTGTGCTGGAGTGTATGAAAACCTGCCAGCTTTGCTAGGAGTGTTTTGCCTCTAAGGTGCTGAAACAGAGACTGAATAAAATGGCAACAAGAAACACAGTCACAAGTGGTGGTTGCTGTGCTTTGGAAAGGTTTCACATTTCCCAGGTGCAGCCTCTGAGCTTTAAAAGGGGAGAAATGCCTGTCAGCATCCATTCATCCAACTCTGCTTCCTTGAAGAGAATTTTTCTGACTATGCTAGGTAACTCCATTTCCTGTCACAAAGAAAACAGAAATTTCACTCTTTTGGGTGCTCCCCTTGTTTGCCTTTGCAGCAGGGTGAAGAGTTCAACAACAGAGCTACTCAAGCTGTGGCAGCCTCCATCTGTGGGTCAGTAAGAGGGGGTGCTTCCCAAAAAACACATCACCATTAATAACTAATTTCTTCCACTGGTGCCACAATTTGGTCTTCTCTCTCCCTTATGCACCACTTTTAGCAATCCCACCAAAATATTTCAGTGTTCCTGGTAATGATGTATCTATTTTATCCTTTATAACTGAAGTGACACAGATAATGTTTTCCCCAGTACATCAGAGAAGGCAGGACACTGTCCTGCCAAAGGACAGGATGTTTTGGGACATTGATGTACACATCTCACAGCTGACGAATCATTAATTTTCTATAATTATTCTATTAAAGAAAAACCCTAATTTTTGATTGCTCACTTTACTGCTATCTATGAACAAATTCTGTCAACATTCAAGCAGGGTAAATGGAAAACCTTGGCTGTTTACCTGCAAATGGTCTGGGAATTCTTCTCCACTGTAACATGTTCAATTGGCAGAGAGCTGAAGGATGTTACAAGCCAAGGCCAATTAAGAAGGATTTTTATCAAACACATGACTTGAAATATTTTTTGTTATTTTCATGAGAGTGTTGGTTTATAAATTTTCAGTTCACAACACAGACTTTTAAAACACTCTATTCTTCCCAGCCTTCTCATGAAAATGCTACTTTTGAGTTAATTAAAATCCAATTGAAAGTCCACAAAAAGTAATTTAAAAAGTGGAATTTTCACCAAGTAACTTGTTTCTAGTAAGCAGGGATGGAGAGAGCTGCAATGCTCTGCTTTGGCCTAATATTATTTGCTGTCTTTCAGAGAAATTGAGAAAAATGAATACTAAAAAAATCAGAAAATTTTCAGCTGAGCTGCACACGGCCAGAATAGTAAATTATGAGGAGAGATTTCTACACAGCTGGACTAGGACTGGTTTGGAAGACAGATGCAGGCCAGCAAGGACAAATTAACATTTATGGGTACTGACAGAACCAAGCAGCCCCAATCTCAACACAACTCTCCCAAATCTCTCTGTGCAAATGTTAGTTAATATCTCGAAATACTGAAAAACCCCTTGCTGCATTCTGTTTATTCAGCTATGTGAAACCATGTACTAGTTGAGGCAGCAAGTGCTTAGACATAAAAGTAAAAGAAATCAGAATTACTGGGAGATAAACTGTGTTAGATCTGTTTATGGTATCATAAACGGATTTATTTTTTCAGTTTATTTCGGTATCAGGTTCAGCTTTGATGTTATACCTCAAAAAGGATGTTAAAATTAAGCTCACCATGCAGCCCAAGAGCCAGCTGCATCAGTGCACTGAGAAGAAGAGAAGGGGCTAGGATGGAGTTAGGGGAATGTCACTCCCAGGAGATTCCCTCAATACTGATGGGGGAAATGTCACTGGAGCCACAGTCCTCCTGATTTAGATGGGCAAGTGACATTTTCACAATGTGAAACCTCACAGAGGTTTAGATACTATTCTCTTTGTACATGAATTAAGCCTCGTATTTATTGCACCCGAAACTGCAGACGAGATCTACTGAAATTCTTGAAAGCACCCAAGTGCTCAACTCCTATTCAAACCAATTGGCTTAAGTACCCAGAAAATTTTAAAAAGTCCAATTAGGCATTAAGCACTTGGAAATCTATCCCAGATTGATTTTTGAAATAGAAGTTAAGAAGCAATAAAAATGGAACACAAATCCCTGGGTACTCTTGGAAGCACTTACATAGTTTTGAGTCTGTATATTAGCTTAAACAACTTGAATTCTAAAACACTAATGAAAAACATGGTATACATAACTGGCTAATTAAAGTAATTTAATTAATGAGTGTTTTAGTGTTGCATCTGCTACACTAATTTTCCCTCAAATACATGAAAATACCTTTTTCTATGTTTCTTTGAACATGGAGGGCAACAGATGACAAATATAAAATCATTCAGAGCATGAACATCACACATGAAGCCTTTTTGCATATTTTGTAGGAATAGGAAGGCATCTTGCTTCTTAGTGCCAAATTTAGTAGGTTTACTGGTTGATGGAAATGCATATAAAAGTTTTCAGTTTTTTATTTGTGGAGTCTGGGAGCACTGACGAGTACAGAGTGAAGAGTCCATCACTGGAGCTCACGTGAAGCTGCTGGACTTAGGGAAAGCCTGGCTAAGGGTATTTCTATAGGACTTCTATAGGGAAAGAAAGGATCAGAGAATCCTAGAGCATCTTAGCTTGGAAGGGACCCATAAGGAAATTTTATGGAAGAGAACATTCTTTCAGCTGCATTGGGCTACGTGTTGTAAATCCAGAACTGTGAGTCTGAGGCTTGTTTTTTATCACATAACCCTGGTCATTTAGTGATAAACAAATGGTATGGGTTCAGCCATTCAACCTCCCAATGTCTCACTGGTTTAGAATTAGATGCTACTTCTGTTGTACTTATTTTTTTTTCCTTCAGTGAAACTTACTTTCATCTCCAGTTTCAAATTCAAACTTCTGGCTATAGCCGCTGTATCCTGCTGCCGTCCTGACTCTGATATGAAATATGTACTTGGTGGCTGGCTTGAGACCTGTGATGATAACACTTGGAGCCTTGGACCTTGTGGAGGAATAGCTGAGCTGCTCATGCTCCTGAGGGACAAAAGAGGGAAGAAATGATATCAAGTTGAGTTGAACAATCTTTGCAAAAATGATATAACAGCACTGAAGCTCCATATTCTTCTCATGAATGTAAAATGTGTTTATAAAAGGAGGTGCAGGTATGGATTTCTGTACTTTGGTTCTGTGCTACAATCAGAATGTATGATATGGCCTTGACTTTTAGATTCCATGTTTTTTGTCTTTAACCTTGCAAAAACGGACATGTTTTTGTGACTTGGGTTAGCAACCAACCCAACCATAGCCAAACCAACATGAATTAGTACGAGACTACATTCACAGAAGAATGGCAACTAGAATGGAAGCTCATTATTTTTTGCACAATGGACAAACTAGGAGGTCAGTAAACACTACCAAGCTGTAAAATAAAGATGTGGGAGTATTCAAATACCCGCTACTCACTTCTACCCGCAGGTAGTGCCAAAATGCCGGCGCTATCCGTGGGTAGACCTGTGGGTAAAAGAAAATAGGAATTAACTTTTTCTTTAAAGCCTGTCAACTTCCAGCGTGGTTCAGCTGATTCCCTGCTGCTGAGGCTCAATGTCTCTTTGCAGGTAGCTGTAAGGTAGTCATACATGGAACTCACTTTGAAACTCTATAAGGAGAAGTACTCTGTGCAAAAGTCCCCTGTTAATCACTGGGCAGCAGCTGCTGAGAATTCCCTAGTCTCACAGAGATCCCTGAGAATTATGGTCTCTGGGAATTACCACTGCAGACCAGCTGCTCTAGTATGGAGACCAGAAACATCAATTTTTATGCTTTAACTGAGTGCTGCTTTGCTAGACAGGTCTTGGATGATGTTTTTACATGAGAGGATGACTTGGAAGAAGAACATTTATTCCCTGTCATTAGTTACTTGATAAACCAGTAATCTGTATATTTTATGTGCTGCCTTAAGGTGAGATTTGCTCCCTTGGAGCAGGATTTGTCTCCAAACTGAGCAGGAATGTCCTTGGCATGTGCTTAACAGTCCAGCTGTGACACCCACAGGGCACCGTATAGGTTGATTACACCCCACAGTTATAATAGAGAAGGTGTAAGTTATTCAGAGGGTGCTTCCAGCCTGTTCAGAAGGAAATCTAGTTCACAGAAGAGATATAACCAGGAGAGGATCAGGTTTCAGTTAGATTCTGTTGGACTTTTAACCTCTTCTCAGCAATATGCATGCACTTTTTATATAAAACAAACAGTTTTTACAAAACACACTGAGTTAACTTCAGCCATGTGTAACAAATCACATCAGCACAGGGCAGCAGGTGGATCACTGTCCCCTCAGTAGGAATACAGGGAGATGGCTGAGAAAATCAGATTAAAAAACAAACACACAGAAGCATCCTAATGATTCTGTTAAGGGAAGGAGCAGAAGGAGGGCAACAGTGATCAATATTAAAAATAACTGCATTTAACTTGCACTTCAAACAGTGAAATAACTTAAGAAACTACAATAAAAGGAAGTATTGATTTTTTCTACAGTCTGTTACTAAAATTTGAAGCTGAGGAGCATGTATTTAAATTGAAATAGTAGGAAAAAATGTACATGTAATCTTCTGGATAGAGACTATAATTAATACACCCTCTAATTACTTCTTTAAGTATAAGACTTCTCTCAATTACTTGAAATGTTGTAACTTCACTTTGAACAGGTTAGCAGATTTTAGACATACTTTAATGCATTTCAGAAAATACCTATTTTCTTCTGACAGAAAGCCTACTTGTTTGAGTGAGAGGTGCTTTTTTTTTTTTTTTTTTCCTAATTAAGCTTACATGACTTCCCATGAAGGAAAGATCTTAGAAATCTTCACTGCAAATTATGTAAACAGCAAATGCTTGTTTTATACAGGTATTGGCATGATTCAAAGTTCTCTGTCACGGGCTGTAGATGGCCAGTGATTTCATACTCTGGAATGCTCTGGAAATTTTTATTCAGAGTCTGTAAGCTAAGGAAGAGACTGGCACCTAAGGGATCTCACTGTACAATGTAATAGTTGCAAGCTGTTTCTTTTCCCTAGACTACCTTACTGCTTGAAATCAAGTCCTGGCATTTAACAATGCACTGCTTCTTCTGACCTGCTGGAGAGATTGCCAAAAAACCTGATGGAATTGTAAAAAGAAATTGGGTCTTTAAGAGGAGGATGAAAACAGAAATTTTGCCAAAAAATCAGTGGAGATTCCCCAAGATCCAGTGATAATATTTACTCCCTGAAGCCTGCAGAACAAGGCCAGCGGCAGCAAAAAGTGGGAATGACTTTTGAAAAAGAAACAAGCTAAGCTGTATCTACCGTATGTTATTACAGGCTAACTGCTGCTTGTGTAAAACATACATTTGGGATACCATAGCCAGGGGTGTGGACAGGCAGGCAGCAAATAGAATTCATTATCTGTAGCTGGCCAAAGACCCTGAGTGTGACAAGGGTAACATCTGTGATGTGTGATGGTAACATTTAATCAACAGAACAGGTCCCTCTGGGAGGAAGAGCAACCTCCTGAGGGGCAGCCATCACTGCCTGTCCCTTCTGGAAGGTGTTTTGGCCACCTCCAGGGGTTGTCTGGCTCGTTGCTTCCTCACCACCTGCCTAGGGTTGCCTGCAGGAAGCCCTGAAGGGTCCCTTTTCCATGCCCTCCCCTCTCCTTTCCTTCTGCAGCCTCTCATGCCATCTGTCCCACAGACTGAAAAATGATGTCTGCCAGTACACAACCTTAAAAGTAATAGTGCTGTCATATGGGCAAGGGGGCAAGATTTGTTACTGCACGTGGAACAGTGGAAAGGGAACCTGTCACCCTGGTTTGAGAACAAGCTTCAGGAGCTTGAGGAAAAAGCTGCGCAAACTCAAGACAAAATGATTCATAGCCAGAAACCTCCCAGGGCTGGAATATTTTGCACAAAGAATTCCACCTTTTAGGACTGGATTCATACATAAGAGAATTTTCCAAAGAGTGGATGCTTTGCCATTATTCTATTCTCTTGACAACTGATCTGCAGCCAACCTGGCAAGCCAGAGCTTTCCACAGAGATGCGTGGAGGTGGCTCTCAAGGCTGGCCACTCCTGCCATGATCTTTCCCAGGAAGGCTGAAGGTGGACTCAGAACAAAAAACCTACACTTCTAGTCTGCACAGAAGTATGGGATGTTTGGTATTATTCTTGCTATAAATCATATGCACTCACTTTTGCAGGGATTCCGTGTTCAAAAAATCAATTTTGAACTGAAGGACTTAAATGTGCTTCCTGGATGTTAGTGCATGCTTTTCCCAGATCCTGCTTTCATGTTGTGGCAAAATACAGATATACATCAACCCCCTTATCCTGCACCCTAGTTTCCATCAAAAGGAAGCATGATTTTGTGTGCTACAAGGATCTATCTCTTGTGATAGATTTCTGATCTAGATAATTTCAGGGCCAATGGGAAAAGCCAAGGACTACATTTATTCTGTACTTGGTGACTACAGAGGGCTACTACCAAATCTGCAAAATAAAACATAAGTTTAACTGATATGGCTGTACCTCCTATGGCACATAAGAAGTAAGATAATGTACAATTGGCCACTATGTATGGTTCAGTGTTCACAAAAAGAAAAGAGGCACAACAAATGCTCTGATCCTTTACATCAGTGTGAGAGCAGCACTTGTGATCTTAAGATGGCAAAGGACTCAGAAGCAGTTCTGAGAACACAGGGGCTGAGGGGTTAAACATGAGTTAAAGGAGTCTATCTAATATAATATACTCATAGAACTACGAGACACAATCTGATACGAGGAAATTCGTAAGGCCTCTTCAATAGCCTACTGCAAATTTATCTTGGTGAAGATCTGTAATTAAAACAGAAATATAACCCAAATGCAAGCTATGCCAATGTTATTACACAATGTAATACTAAGCCCATGACTACCTATCCAAGTTAAACAGAATTACATTATGAACTTTGAAAATGCTATCTCTGTTTCTAAGGAAATTGTATTTTTCTTATTGTTTGTGTGACTCTTCTTGTAAATGGATTCAGTTCTGATTATGAGGGACAGTGTTCACAAATCCATGACAGTCTGCTCTGTGCATGAACAGGAAAACCCTTCAGAATCAAATTCTTTCCTGCAGCCACCTCTGCCTATCTGGATCTGTATCTATCCTACTTTTATACTTGGCTTTATAGAGAAGGCAATTTTTCAGAGCTAAAGAAACAGACTGGCTGAGTGGAAGGCACAATGGTGCTAATGGTCTAAGACCAGACAATCTAATTTAATGGAGTGGCACCATCAGAGGATAAATACTAATGAAATTCTTTCTGCTTTTACAGTGCAGCAATTTCCAGATGTTCTATTATTGTGAACAATTAGTACCATTTTTCTCATACACTTAAAAGAAAGGGGACCTCCCCCAATAACATTACACACCTGTAAATACAGAGATAAACTTTCACATACCACATCTGTGTGAACAAGTTGCACTCTAATTTTATCCCCACCTTAGTACAGAGGAAAAAAGCACAGAAATGAAGAAAAGTATTGATAAAGACTAACCAAAATGTGATGACCTTTAATCAGTTTAGACTCCTATGGCGATCAAAGAATTTACATTCTGATGTTATAGGTGAGAAAAAGATTATATATCTCAAAAAAGTTAGTGCAAAAAAAACCCACAAACCAATAGAAATTAAAGCTGAAATGCAGAATTTTGCTTGTAGTGCTGAAATAACCTTTGAAAGTTTAACTTTACCAGTAAAGCACTGATAAAATTCTGGCACTTTCAGGCATGCAAGATTTGTCACCATTAATATTTGAGTGGCAAAAAGAGACATGGCTCTAATAAAAATAGTATCAGTCCTTAATTTAGCAGTTTGAAAAGATAACCAAGTATAATTTCCTATGATTTAGAATATATAATGGAAGCTATACACTCTTAGTCTGGCTTATTTTATGAAAGACCATGGAGGTATTCAGCTCATTCAGTGTCATGAGTAACAAAAGTCTATTTAAACTGACCCTAGGGAAAGGGATTTCCAAACCTTCTGCCAGCTAAAAGAGACTTATTGTACCCACAACTTTCAAATGTGTGTGTGTGCAGAAAGAATCCAGGGAGAGTAACTGAATTTACTATCAGCTGTTTGCAAACACATTTTCTGGTTTATATCTATTGTCCTGCAACATGAAAATTCTGTATTAAGCCACATAATCCTGCCTGGCCTTTTCAGAGCACTGTTATTTAACTGAAAGAAGCACTAATAGAGATTAAATCTATATACCACAGGGACCAGGTTTTTATCCTGTATATGGAAGCACAATGTCAAAGCTGAGTATGTACCACAATAAAGTAAAGAAGATTTGGAGTTTCACGATTCAGGCACTATAAATGTTTAAATAAAAGCATCAATAATAAAAAAGGATTTTTTTATGAGACCATTTGGTCACATCTTTCCTGGATACATCAGTCTGAGGAACACACACAATGTGACCTACAGAGGAAGCATCATTATTTTAAAGGAATGACTATGATTCTGGAAGACAGCAATTTTTACTGATCATAGCTCTAGTCCACTGTGCAATGAAATCTCCAAATTCTTCCTCACTTTTCCCATGGGATCAGCTATGCTGGCACTCCACAGTCACCTGAACTTCAATGCTGTGCTACCCATTAGGATAACACAGTAGTTAATTATTAGGTATACTCATTAATTGATTAATCAGTTCAAACAGAATCTGTTAAAGACAAATAACATCAAACTGTGGAGTCTGTACTTTCTGTGATCAATAAAAACAGAGTCTCCACAGCTCTAATTTATGGAAACTGCCTCTGATTTACAGAGCCTATTCCTTTCACAACTGCTTTCCCCCGCAATAATTGTCAAAATGTATTTTCTTTCTTTACAATAAAATATTTTCGTAATACAATTTCTGAATGCTTGTTACCTCTAGTCATAGCACCTTTGTCACCTTAGACAGATAGGTAAGGTAGGTAAGGACTAATTACACTGAAATCAATAAAATTAACTACACCAATGGAACTCAGTGGTGTAGTTAATTTTACTTTCTGCCTTTGAAAGCTTTTTTTATATTCACTAATTTTGTGTGATTTTCTCCTAGAAAACTATTTTAACCTACAGTACATCAATTAACAGGAATGCTGGCAGAAGATTTTAGAGAAGACTTAAAGGTTCAAAAAAGTGATTCTAACATTAATTACTGATCACAATCTGATCAACAGGATTAGGTAAATTTTTACTGTAACATAGAGTGGTAAAAAAAAATTACAATAAGAGAACTAAAAGATACCACTCAGATTCTTAAAAAACATTCTTCCTAAAAACCCTTGAACCTCTGGTCTTCAGCTGAACCACAAACTTGAAGTAAATTTAGAAAAGTGATTGTAAAGAACTGAGGACGAATCTAAACTAAGTAGAAAACGGTGGCAGCAAAAAAGCAGGGCCATAGAGAAAATTGCCAATGGCTGGAGTGTTTGCTTCAGAGGAGAAATCTGCAGCACTTAAAGGCATCAGCCCCTTCAGGCTGTAACCCTCTCCCTTCCCTCCTTGGCCTCTCTCCTGATTAATCTGAGATTTAACAATCTGGGCAGCTGAAACACTCACATGTCCTTTACCTGTTTGGCCATTCAATATTTGATATTTTGATTGCCTGACACTCAGCTCACGACTTTCTCCATACATAAAGTGAAGCTGTCAATGTGAAAAGGGGAAGAACAGATAACCAATCATAAAGAAAATACAGACAGGTCAAACCCCAGACAAACCTCATTTTAATTGGATTATATACTTGGAAAGGCAGAAATGAGTTGATGTGAGGTGAACCATGAAAAGCAGAAAATTAAATGAGGAGAGAGATGAGGACAGGGAGGCTCTAAAACAGTGTTAAAATTCTCACCAGCACAGGGAGGTGAGGGCTGAGCAGAGCAAAAGCTGTGTGGTTCACACACTGAGCCAAGTGGGACTGCCAGGTGTGAAGGCAGCAGACAGGACAGAGCTGATTGTCGTGACAAGGAGATTAAAATGAAATAAAACCAGGCCTGTGCCTTAAGTTAGGCATGGAACAGGCTGCAATCCAGCATATAACAAAGGCAGCTGGAGAACGTGGCCTGAGTTGTCAGATGAGCACAGATATTAAATCCCATCTTTCTGGCAGTAATGAGCTACTCTGATAACAGTTTGCTAATAAAAAATCTTTACCAGTGAAAACCTCTGCACCAGGATCTCCAGAAGTCTCTCTAACTTCTGCATATAAAAGTGCCAGCCTCTGCAGCTGCCTCAAAGATTTTTCTTATTCTTTCACTCATTTTAATTTTCTTTTCCAGCTGGAAAGAAGCAGGAAGCTACTGCAAGCACAAACTAAATTTCTAATGTTAAAATTCAACTCAAGTAGTACTCAAAATTCACCTTAGGACAGTAAAGCACAGTTTCTCCTGGGACACCTAACACTAAGGTTTACTTCATAATGATGTAATAAACCTGCTGACAAATACAGTGCAACAGGAAACAGAAGCAATCCTGAAAATCTGAAGGCTGGCAGGTTTCTGTGACTTTCTTTGCTATGAAACAAGGCCAGAGGACTGTGAATATACAGCCAGTGGCTGATTCCCAAGTCATTCCTTCTGTGCATGAGGTTCACAGTTCACAATTCTGAACGAGGTCCTGATGCCACTGCAGGTTCCTTCTGCCCATGCTGACCCTTAACACTCCCCAGAGCCCAGCAATCTGCAGATTGATGGCTTCCTGAATTAACTAAACTTGCTTCATTGTGTTTTACAGCTCATGGACTTTTCTTCCATGAATTTCCTTAATTATTCCTTGAACTGATTTTGCTTATGGCCTCCAAAACATCCCTAGGCAACAAGTTTAATTACAAACTGTGTTTAAAAAATACTGTGGGGTTTTTTGTTGGTTTTTTTTTTAAATCTGTTTCCTGACTATTGTATTGAATATATTTTAGTCTCCTGTCTATAAGAAACAGTGAATAACAATCAATATCAGTAATATGTTCAGTCAATTTCAAAATATCTGTGTAGATCATAGAAACAGTATTTCTAGTTACAGATGGGAAGTAGGTCACTGGATAATGAAATATTTAAATTGAAAATGCAAGACCCTGGAAGAAAGATAACAAAAATGGACTACTGGTGTGATGTGAAAAAAGCCAAACACCTGAAGGTCTCCCACGTTGCTGAGACATGGGGCAGGCAATCCTCTCACACCCAGCATTACCAGCACGGGTAACATCACAGCTGTACACACACAACTGCTGCGTCCCTCCACGGGAAAAGTTGTGGTGATCCTATTTCCTACTGAAGTGTGAAGGTAACTTAAATGCAAAGAAGAATCTCACAAACGAAGTGGAATTGCAATACAAGAGCAATCACCCAATTCTTCAGAAGACTTCTACAGTGAGGTGACTTGCTACAGCACAGAGGAGCCAGTGCTCTACTTTGACACCCTCCCCTTGCAAAAACCCCTACAAAATAAACCAAAAAACCCCCCCCAAAAACCTTTCCCCCCAAAAAAATCCCTACAACCCACAACATATGCTCAAAGCTGTGAAAAATCAAGCGATTCTGCCAATGCAAAAATATAGTAAGGCACTGAGTCAGCTACACAGATTCAGCTCCAACAGTGCTGATGACAAATTGGCTTAATTCCCCAAATTTCAGAATGCCTACAATATTCACAGGCAGATAGGGCCAGGATTTGGATTAGGGCTCCCTTTCAGGGCTGAATATTTTGTCAGGTTTGTAACACCTTGCTGGGAATTTTTAACTGCTGTGAGATATTTGCAGCTCTACAAACATTGTCATAAAAACCACATTCTGTACTAAAAACCTCTTGTGGAATCATGCCTTTCCAACTCCTTTCCAAGATGTCTTTCAGCCTTTTAGGATGTTAGGACAGGTTGACTGACAGGGCTTATTTTAAGACTGGTTTAAGCTTAGTTTGAATCTTCTACATAAATAACTTTTAATATTAGAAGAGTAGACTAATGTAGAATTTTCTCTTTTCATTTGCTACTGAATGTTTCCTGCCTGGCAAATCCAGAAAGAATCCTTATTGATATACAACAGCTTGAAAACAAATTCAGTGGTATTAATAAAGCTATGACTTTTATGTAAGTAAGCAAAATATCTACTTTTATAGATTGAATTGATTCAGATTTGCTATTCTGGAAAAAAATGACTGAAGTAATTAAGATTCATTTCAGACCATATGAATGAATGTTAAATGGTAACAAATCTTTCATATGCTAACTGTGAATACACTTCTTTGGGACAAATACTTCCCTTTTCAAAGAAAATTGGGATTTATAAGCATAGAATAATGTTGACAATATTAAGATAGATTTCAGCCATCCAACAAAAATCAATTTCAGAGGAAGAATTTTGGCTCTAAAACACAAAGTCTGACACTAACTAATGTTTGACTTTAATCACTACAATACAAATAATAAATCAGAGGCAAGAGGGAACCTGCTGATCTCTATACAGAGATTGTGCATTGTTTTTCATTATGCAAGCCTCTTCAGATATAAACATATAACAGCTATTGAAAAGTCACTGAAATACCACATTTTTTTGTGTATTATGCATACATCTTTTTGTGTCTCAATGCAGGCAAACAGCCAACATCTATCTTGTAATGCTAACTCAGAAGGGCTGAATTCACCTCTGGTATCATGATTGTAGTGCAGAACCTGGCAATACATCAACAATAAATACAGCATATTCCTTAAGTTTATGTTTTCTTCAAACACTTGGGTGAGTTAATGGGGTGTAAAGCAAAAATAGCAATCTTTTTTTCCAATTAATTGAACATGAATTTCAAGGGCAAAGCAAACAAACTAGCGAGTAAATCAAAAAGCTGATTCTGCACTTTCTAAACTGACAGAGCAAGTTTTTGCCCAATTTTTTTGGGAAGTGCACATTTCTGATGTAGCTAACTTCAGCAGAAATATCATTTCTGGTGGTGGTAAAAACAACAACAAGAAGAAAAAAATCTGAAAAAATGTTGACAAAATAGATGTCAATACCTTTTTAAAAAGAGCTGCTCCACTAAAGAATTTTGTTAATATAATATGAATACTTGTACATGCATGAAAGCCAGGTGGTTTGTGCAAGGTCACTGCAAACACAAAATGCATCAACCTGGTGAAGTTCCTACAGCAACAGAAATGTGTTTATGAGCAGCAGGTGAATTCCTGCAAAAGACTCTAAAGCTATTAACAGCTCAGTAAGGAGTACATAATAATAGGTTGTTAACTCAGCCATCCCAACAAGCACATCAAGAAAGGGCACTGTGAAACTATTAATGCAAACACATTAAAAAATCAAAAGAAAAAGAGAGAATTGTACCATTTTGCTTCTTTCGATCAATTAAATAAACATTTGTGGGTTTATTTGGGCACAAACCTAACAAAACTGCCTGGGAATTACTGAATGAGGTACAATCTCTGTGAATTCAAGTTGGCTCATGAAATTATAAATTTAAATTAAAAACTCCTCTAATGTTCATTTTGATTCCAACAACCACATCCCCTCACCAAACCCACAGCTTTTGTTTAATACACAGTAAAGTGATTATATTGATATTGAAGAGGAAAGTAGTGGTTTAGTGCATTAAAATGGAGGGGCTCTCCCTAAACGAGCTTCCTCTTTCCCTTTGGATAGTTCTCCCTTCTCCCAGAATGACTGCTTTGGGATCACTGCTACTTCATAAAAAAGAGGTTGCTAACATTACACAGTCAGTGGCTTCATCTTCATTTAATGTGAAAAAAAAAGGCCATTCAAAGAGGAAAACTAATATCCTGTCCTTTTCTGTGGTTAAAGTACAACTGCAATGCAACCTTAGAAAAAAAAGAGAGAGAAAAAAGGGATTTTTTTTTGTTTGTTTTACTCTCCAAAATGATGCATATCTTTGTACCTCCCCAAGTATCTCTTGAATGCATTGAACATTGCAGGAAGAAACTGTAAATGAAATGATATCTCAACACTCCTTCATTTAGACAAAGATATAAACTCAAGTCTCAAGGTATGTATCTTGATTTAATCTGTGAATCCACCTTTATGGCTGTAAATCAATAATTTATGAACCGTAAATCGTTTGTGTGTTATGAAAAACATTGTGCTAGCTTCAGTTTTTAAAAGAGTTTGGGCTCGCAGATGATTTTTGGGAACTTTTAAGCCACTTTTTCTTTTAAGAGGGTCTAAAGGAAACATCCTGAGTGGTTTTAGAGAAATGGAGACTTAGACACTGTATTTAATTTATAAATAAGGAAATCACTCTCATTTAGATGACCATCTTTTGGCAGGTATGCTTGTGATATTTAGGTCATTGCTCACAAAACTGGCCACTCTTTTTTGTAAAAATCTGTCAAACTTTCCAACCCAAAGTTTGACTCCTGAATTTGTCTTAAGGCATCTGAGGGAACTCCAACTCTATTATCATGTGCAACTAAAACTTACTGCACCTAAACTCAAAGGTGAACACACTGCAGGCAGTTAATAACAGAAACAACAAGAATAAAATGCTTTGGCAGTGCATTCTCTATTTTGTTAATTCAGAATTAAACATGTTAAACTCCTTACCACCTCCTTTTGTACAGGAAAGGTTTCTCTGATGAGAAACCATTTCTGTTTTACAGTGTGTTCATCAACATCCTCTAAATGTTGTCCTTAGCTGAAACTTTCTGCTCTATAAAATAACTGCTTCTGATTTCTGACCCCACCTAAACACACACTTAGGATTAACAATGATTCCTGATGTTGACATTATTATTATTCTTGTTGTGTCAGTGCACAATTTTGAAAACTATTTTTCCTGAGGTTCAAATGCTGTGATGGATAGAAAAAAAACATTTAATAATTCCTTTTATTAGCAACCAATCTTTGTCAGCAATGGATTTGGCTTTCTTAGCTTTATTTGAGATATGGAACTAGCTGTGTTTGTTGTCTTGCAATAGTTTGCATGCCTCCTATGCTTACTCCTAGGCCCCTGAAAGCATTTGAAAACCATTTACTCAAAACCATTAATACATTTTTTCTACATTTGTGCAGCTCTTCTAGCAGTTACTGGAATAAGCACTGTACATGTAATTTTCCTTGGAGAAAATGGTCTTGGCTGCAGGCAAGAACAGAAGATCAGTGTTAGGAGACCTAAGCATGGGGGTTTTTTTTAAAAATCAAACCCACCAGGCTTGCTTAAACAGCACTGTACTTCTCATTGAGAATTTCTGGTTCAGCAGAACAACAGCAATACCTCTATAGGCTGCTTTATTATTAAATACAAAAGTTCAGAAGCTGTTTCTAAATAATTGACAACAATGATTAGTAGACAAGCCAAACCAGGCATCTAATAGAGGCCTAGTTTAGAACTTCTTTGATAAAGCCTCTGCTGCATGTAATTGATATTTAGATGCCAGATTTCTTTTTCTCCTAATAGTAATTATATTGGTGTCATTAATAATGGCTGCTGCAAGGTCCTTAGGTTCCATCCTGCAGGCAAAAATTATATCTGGTCAGAGAGTCTGGTAATTAGTCACTCTCATTTTCAACAGTTCTGAAACATTTTTTTTCTCTTTTTAGAATCCGAGGCTTTTACATTTTTTCCCTTGGGAAACTGGGTTAATAACAGCTGAACAGAAAAACTGAGAAGCTTGTTTAACACCACTTACTATGCTAAAATAAGCTAGGAGATTTCATTTTAATGATTATATCCCAAAGCACATTTGTAGTGATTATTTTTTAAAAACATTCAGCAGACATGGTTCGTTTCCCAGGAGCTATGAAGGGCTGAGAATGCCTGAGGTGCTGCTCAGAGCCCTGGTGCCTCCCTGTGACATGCTATGAGCAAACACTAAGGGCTGCCTAAAACTGCTGTCCAAAAGCTCTTGTACATTCCAAATACTCAGCACTCTTTTTTTGATGAGAATTGCTGAAAATGTAATGAAAATGTAGTACTGCATGAGTCCTACGTTTCTTGATTCCAGTCAAATCAGAAACATTTTACTTGCAGGCAGCAGATTGCTACTTATGCCTTAAATGACTTGAATAATTTGAAAAATATCACAGAAGAAAACTGTCCATTAAAAAATAAATAAATTATTAGCATGAAGTTAAAAACTGTCCAGCTGATCATTTGAAGCAAATGGGTTTTTTATACTGTGTATACTCAATAAATGGCCAGATACCTGAAGTGCTCAGATGCTTGTCCCTACTGTTGTCAGTCTCTATCTGATCTGATGCCTTAGGTTTTAGCTTCCATGTTTTTCAAATTCTGTGCTGCCTAGGGATGTAGTTCTGAGCCTCACATTCAGTGCCAGTCAGCTCTTCACAGAGCAGGCAGAGAAAACAAATCCTTTTCCTGCTGAAGACCAGGGACAATTTTCAGCCGAAAAGCACAAACCACTGGCTGAATGGAGGAACAAGGATGAGACCTCAGAACCTGAAGCTGTAATTGGACAATTAAACCCCAATATGCAAATGGACCAAAACTTATAAAAGTGTAAGATCTTGTGACCCATCAGCCATTTTGTGACCATTCTTGGTCCACCTTGGGTGTAGCCCTGGTCAGGCCCTGTCCTGCCCAAGGTGGATCCTGGAGGCCTTTCAATAAATACCTGCTTTATTCTCTAGCTCTGTCCAATCTCTGTTTCAGGTCAGCCTTCCTAAGGCACCAGTTCCCCAGTCCTATCACTGATGGTGACTTTCAAATTTAGCAAGGTTATCAAGGACACTCCAGTAGGGATGGCAACATTTGAGGAAAATGCCCAGAGCAAGAAGCAATACATGCCAAGAACCCAGCCACACCAGTACCAAAAAACCCCCATGGGTGATGTCACACAGCCCCCAGGCTCCCTTCAGCCTCATGCCCCTGGGAGCTGCTGCTTTTTTATTATTCTTCATGATATAAAGATCTGCCATGAAAGAAAAATCTGAACCAAAAAAGTAACGGCTGGGGCTTAAAGGAAATAGGGGAGCTGTGTCTGAAAAAATGTGCTCCTTCCAACTCAGTTAAACTTTGTGCAAAATGGTGACCAAAGAGGTGGAGGGACTGGAGAGGTTTGGCTGTTTAAGTAGTGGGGAAGTTGAGGGTCAATGAACTTCAGACATGCCATGCAGACCTCACAGAAAGGCAGAGGGCTTTTTCTTCTACAAGAGAAATGACTGATTTTACTGCACATGTCCAAAATTCACCCAGAAATTCTGAGGACTGAATCTGATCTGCAGGAGGTGGCTCCTTACAAGAAATGTCCTTATTTTATCTAATGAGAACACGTGTGGCTCCTGTTGACTGAGGTTGATTCCAACCCATACTTAAGCAAGGTCAGATTAATTAATGTAAGAAGATCATAATACAATATCTCCTTAGCTGGAGAAGACACAGAGGAACATCTGGTGTCCTCTAAACTGGGATGAGTCACATGATGTTCCTAATTTGCCATATTAATTCTTATAAAGATAATTTCTGTCATTCAAAACATTATGCACTGACAGTCTTAAAACTTCTCATTATTCCTATCATGTAATTTACCTAAAGGTCTGTCACTCAAATTCAGGATGGTTCATTTTAATTCATACTAATGATTACTCAAAGAAATAGCAGTCTTTGGTTTAATATTAGATTTTAAGACTGAGCATCATTTCTTGTATAAGTTAAGTGAAGACAGCTGTAGACTGATAGAAAAATTAACAAGGTCATGCTGCTTTCTAATTCTTTAAATCTGGTACTTTATCGCTCTGCCTCATCAGCTCTTCATCTCTTTTTCAAATCTCTTTGGAAAACTAACTTTCCCCATGCCTCTACTGCTCAGTTATTTTCTCACTGACTGTTTATTAATTTAACTCTAAATAATCCTGGGATGAAGGTAAAGTAATATCTGACATCCTACCTATCCTGTCTACTCACTGTCCTGTGGAGGTGGGTTAATTTTTTTTTATGTGAAAACTGCCTGTGAGCTGCAAATTTAGTCTCCCAACAAAACAAAGTATTTTGGCAAAGGGATTTGGCTTTAAATTTCATCAAAAACAAGAAAGCAAAGAAATATCAGCCCTCTCCTCCAAATCCTGATTCTAAAGATATTCTCTGGTTTCTCTATTTAGAGATTTCACTGCAATGCCTTGGGTTACTGCTTGGATACATTCCATTAAAATCCTTTCTCTACAGACAGGCTTCCTTAGCTAATTATATGTTATCTTGTGTGTAACAGGAAATGTAATCCAGCTGGTGTGCTTGGGCCACGTGGGAGAACAAACTTAATACAGTTGCTGATACATGCACAGCTTGGTATGCCTAATACAGGTCTTAGGGAGCATTAATTTTTGATGATTAACTTTATGGGTTTGGATGGAGAGGGGAGGAATAAACGTTTTCCAGTTCAGCTGCACAAGCTGGAGTGCAGCTGGTGAGGTTTATATATGTGTGCTGTGCTCCCTTTGCCATGAGGGAATTCCTACAGAAGGACTCAGTGTCATTACAAGGCTCTAACAAGGTCCCACTCCTTCATCTGCCTCAAACATGAAACCCTTTTGGTAAGAGGTGAAGAGATTATGATGCCCTGGAATCTAGCAAATAGTGCAAGCTTTGGTCAGTGTCTGAGTAATAGTTTAAAGTATAAAAAGAAAAATTAATTGCAATTAGCAATGGCACTATATTAATGAGTTTGATTTTTAAAGGGGAAGACAACACTGCCCATGAGAGATTTTTTTCTTTTAGAAATAGTGTTTGTGGATGATATCAAGGCATGATAAACTATAATGGACAGAGTGCAGAAGAGGGCAGACACCCTGTATCAACAGAGATAATTTGCAATGTTTAGGATCTCAAGACTCCACAGAAGGTCTATGAAGAAATGCTTTTATGAGCACATCTTAGATCTCAAAGGGCAAATATTTCACTGATCTTCTGTATGTTGCTGTAAAGACTCATTATCCAAGGCACAGTTTTCAGAATAATTCATAATCTACCTGAAATCAGGTATTTCAGCCACCAGACCTCAACAAGGCAATCATTTCAGGATCATGATATTCTCTTCCTGGTTATATCACACAACTGTTCAAACAATGGAAACCCCTTTCTCTTTGTTGTGACAGAACTCAGAGAACTCAGAGAATCTTGTCAAGGATTTTTTGTTCTCCCAGGCCAAATCAGCTCTCTAATTATGTCCTAGGTCAGATTTTTTTCTCTGTATTTTTGGCTGAAAGGCTGCAGAACAAAATGACCTCTTATCAGACAACCACATAAAAGTGTACCAGTGCACTCCTAAGTAAGAAACTACAAATCTGTACAACTGGCTCATGAGGAAATTTTGTTATTGTCACAAGATTTTCATTTTTGGAGACAATATTTTGTGAAGTTCTGAGTGTTTTACAGCAATTCCCTGGAGAAATGAAGGTCATATAAGAAAAGGTACTTTAAAGCAGAAAAATTACTGAACTGCTTTACTGTACTTTGAAATTAATGTATGGTTCCATACTTGTAACTTACTGAGACCCCTGGATAACTCTCCTTCTCTACTTTATTTCTTTATAACTTGGCAGTCTTTCTCAAAAGAATATTTTTCACGAAGAGGACTTGATCTTTTGATAGTTCTCTGTGTGCAATGTGCATTTTACAAGAGTATAAGTTTTTTGCATAATTAGCACAGTGTAGGCTCCTTCCCTTCTGGTTTTTCTGGAAATGCATGAAAAGATACATCCTTTTGTTCCATGCTCATCATCATGAATTTGTCTGCCTTATGAAATTGTTGGAAGCTCCCCATTTTGTGGAGTGCTTACTGTTTATTGGGCAGCTATTTGATTTCTGAAGTTCATGTATCTTCCAGGAAACTTTAGGAGCCCATGACAAGATACAACTTCCATTTGTGAGCCACAGAATTCCTACTGGTGATAATAAAAAGCAGGCTGCTCCCCCAATGTGCTCACCAATGATGTACTGACAATTTTTCAAATGTCTACAAGGAACCTTAAAAGAAATAGCAGTAAATACTTGTTAAACTTTAGAATATTGCATAATTCATCAGAGCTTCAAGAAGTTAAGAAACTGATATAAGCAGCTGAATTTGAGGGATTGAATGGTTGTGTTGGATGGAGACATTCCATTTCTTACATGGTTTATCAGAACAAAACCTCCTTTCTTTAATAAATGCAAATGACAGGTAGAAAGGGATAAAGACAGACTGCAAAAGTTGTTCCATTTTTCTACCTAGTGTGTTTATTAGTAGCTAAGACTACTGTTTTCTGCCTTTTTCTTGACTCTCTAAGAGATTAATAAAATGTTTGACCTTTTCATATTTAACATGTTCTTCAACTTTACCTGCATTTTTTGCTCTCTGTTAGAGGGATGTTTTTTTGATAAATTCATACTAGATCCAGTAGAAAATGATTTCACTCTTATCATATTTCCTGTGAGCATGCAACAACATGCCTATTTTGTCACTTCTGCTGAGGACAGGGATGTTGATATTCCCCTGTTTCAGAGTTCCTGGGAAGGCTGAGAGATTACAGTGTCACTGGCTATATCCACCCCTGTCATAACACAGACTACGCTTTTTAATATACAGAGTTCCACAGTGAAGAAGAAAAAATGAATTCAAACTTAATCAAATTAAATTAATTGTGCATATTAATATTTTTGAGGTAGGAACCATCCCTTTTTCTTTCTCAATATAAAATTTCATTTGCATTTGGCCCCTACACTTAGCCAGTGTTGTGATGTATGCTTCTTGATTTAAATATTATTAAAGCAAGATTTAAATATTATCAAAGTGGTGTAAAATAACATTTTCTAATTTAATTCTGTAAATAAGCAGATTGACTTGCAGCACTGGATTATTCATCTCTCTGATCTAGAACCTGGTCTCCAAGAGAGGTCTTGAAAATTACACCTGTGCCACAGCACTGGAAGATGCCAGCAGTGCATTTATCTCCCCTGACCTCTTAGGAAAGAGTTTATAGATAGAAGATGTTCCTTATATATTTTAAAAGTGGACACAGAAAATTGTTCCCTTTTTTTCTTTTTTTTTGTAAAACCCGATAAGAGTGGTTTAAACTCTATCTGGCAAAGGGTCATAAAGCCTGTGCATGTTGTCTTGCTGCACAATGGTCAAGGCTAAGGAATCAGTAGACCTCTAAGAAAAATTATTTGCCTTTTCACTCAGCACTGACTGGTTTTGGTACGTAATCCACTGAGAAAGGATTTTATTAGATACATATATGAGATTTACAATTTAACATCCATACGAACGGCTTTGGAACTGTTCCTATTCAACGGAATAAAACCTCACAATTTGTCCTGTTTAATTCACCTCTTTAATATCTAGGAAGAAAAGAAGTTCAAGTCATAATGGGGCTTACTATGATAATGGATCAGAACCTGAAGGACTTCCCATTAGTGCAGGAAAATAGGGTTCCTTGCTTTGGCTTACCAAATATTCTAAGCAATCTGTCTTCTCCCTCTAGCTGTCCTACTTAAATTGTTTGGATTTTTTCCCCAGTTTATCCTTTCTTCTGCACCATTAAATCTGCATAATCTCAACAGAGAAGTGCAGTCAAGGAATAAAATTCTCAGATATTTACAGAGCCTAATATTGCTAATACTTTCTTTCATGACTTGGTTTGTATTTCTGTTCTTTGTGATCTTCATACATGCACATCAGTTGCACTGTGACTTCAGGTGGGGGCAGGGAAACAGCAAGAACTGACTTAGCAGGGAACTGTTTAAGGTACAGACAGCAAAAATTTCCTGTCTGTGTCATCAGAGTTGAAGGCATTGGTCAGCACAAAATTTTTTACTGGTACAGGGCCCTGTAGCAACTGGAAATGACTAAATATGTTTTGTGTTTATGGAGAAGGCAGCTTCAAATTATGCTTTCCCAAAACATGCTGGGTGTGCACCTTGTACCTTTACTTGTAATGAATGTTGTGTGAAATTGCCTAATTTTGACAGAGCACCAGAAATCCGACAGTTTCTCTCTCTTGTAACCCTCTAAATAAGGCTGATTCACTCTACCCTTCGAACACATATTATTGCTTTATTTAGCAATAATAAATAAATAAATATATATACAATCTTTTGCCTCAAAATGAAATCATGTTCCCATTCACCTTACTTCTGTTGCGTCAGTGTCTCTCTAATGTGGAGTTTTACAGTCCATAAATCAAAGTATGTTCAAGCATGTGATCCATTTATCCATGTTTGTAAATGTAGTTACTATCAGACAAGTAAATGTACGATCTGCTTGCTGCTCTACTCAATTCTGATGTGAAACAAGATAGTCATTAACAAGTCAGAAGCAAAACAACAAAATATCAGCACAAAATAAAACGTCTGGCATACACAGCATTGTATGTGGGGTCAAGTGAAAAGTTTTTTAAAAATACTATTAAAAATATGAAACACATTGCTCTTTAGGATCTGAGTGTGGGTGATGCTGTGAGTGAGACCTACTTTCTCATAGTACTTGATCTCGTAGTCCAGAATTGCTCCATGGGGAAAGTCCGGCTCTTGCCAGGAGAGGGCAATGCTGTTTTGGGAAGCCCAGTCCTTCCTTACCATACCTATCAAGGTGGGTGCTGAAAGGGAAAAGGATAACTAAGGGTTAAAGACGAAGCACACGGTTTATCCTTCCAACCTCCTGCCTGACGGTACCAACCCGAGGCAACTCGGAGTGACCTCCTGACAGAAAAGCACGACAAATGGCAGCTCTCAGGGAAACCACATAACCTGGAATTAATGTCCCAAGTGCACGCTGGAAACTCCTCTGCTGAAGTGCAGAGCAGCTTCTGAAAAATCCCAAAAATACCGAAGGGAAGGCTCGGGCTGCGGCCTGCCCCAACCCAGCCATGCTGCCGGCTCTGAGGACACCGTGTCCAGAGCACAACCACATGAGGCAGCAAATTCTGCATGCAGCTTAATCTTCATTAAATGTTATAATTCAGCTGTTCAGGATGTACATTCACTTTACTCTTGGGGGTAAAATAAAGTGGCACAGCTTAAAACAGAGGCACTGAATCCCTTTTGTGGCAAAGGCACCCAAGAGCCGGCTCCTTCCCCCTGGAAGGGATTGGGGTATAGGCAAACTGGGGGGTAAAAGCAGCCTCTGGAAGGAGCCCAACATGCATGAATGCACCCAGGAGCCAAATTATCAATTTTCAGAACCAGTTTTTCTGCCTTTTTGGAACAGAATGATTATTTCTGCAATGATTTCAAATGGTGCAAAGGTTGCGTTCTAGAAAATAACCTTTGCGTATTTCATTAATCTGGTCAAGCATGCAAAAATATTCTCCAGACACTAATGTGGTTTTAATAGTATTGATGTGCAGCTTTCCCAAATGTTACAGCAAACTCAGTCATATTATTCTAATATCCAACAGTCTAACATATTCTAACATATTATTCAACACAACTAAGATCAACAATCCAGCTACCATAAGTGGTTCACAGACCTCACTGTTTGTCTTTCCACCAAAATATATCAGTTTATTACACACCCTCCCCCATTCATCTCTCCTCTGAATCTTACTTTACTTCTTCCAAGTTTCCATAGAGTTGTCTCCTAAAAATAACACATTTTTATGACTTCTGGTTTTATCTTTTGAATGAAAGAAATTTCCCTAGGAAAATGAAAAGAGAATCTGCTTCTAGTCACAGAATTTCACGCCTTAGTTTTCTTTCTTGTAAATATTTTAGGAGGTTTAAGAAATGAAAACAATAACTAAATTCTAGAATATAAACAAACACTGAAGAAAACAAACCCATGTGTTTGTCTTTGAAAAAGGGGAAACTCTACACAGAGACGTGGGCATTTTTCTCTGTGATAATGCATTTATCTGAGAGAGAAAATTAACTTCCATCCCCTGTCAAGCTTCCTTTTGGGTAACTGTTCTGTGGGATAATAGTTTTATCCTCTCTGATGTGAAAAAAACACCAACAAAACAACCAAACCCAACATAACACCAGAAAAAATCCCTACCAAAGTGTAAAAGCTTACACAGGAAACTTCTACACTTTTGCCATTTTAACCACAGGTCTGATGCAAGGGTATCAGATGAGAAAAAAAAAGATTTTCTGCCTTGCAGAATAAAGAATTAACCTGGTTTTCAGGAAGTTATTAAACAGCATAATGTAAATAACTGAACAGAATAAAACACAAACAAACAAATGGCATTCACAGGATTTGAACCAAAATGTTATCCCTGGGTAGGTAGAACTACACCTTCAGCTAAAATGAAATTTTTACTCTTGAAACTGCAGGTGAAGTTGAGCTCTCATCATATTTCTCTGGGGTACAATCAACTTCTCCAAGCAAGATACAAAGTCAGGTGTGTTTAAAGGAAAGCAGGAGCTAGCAAACATGGATTTGTAACTGCTGAACACTGATCAAGGGCCAAGGAAGGCACTGCTCACATAAATTGTTTTACTGTTTGTTGTTTTGAGTCATTCACTGGCACTGAGCTGTGATTTACAGGTGGGTCTGAGGGAGCTATAGCAACTTGTCAGATACATCTGGTACCCACTGTGATGAGCATGGGCTGGGCCACTTTCCCAGCACACTGCAGCTTCATCCCACTGCATCTGGGAGTTTGCTGGTCAGACAACCCAATCTTTGCAAAATTATAAAGATTGATGACAGAAATCACCAGGTTAAGCTGTAGATAGCATTATATTCTTGGCTCTTTTAGGCTTATAAAATATAGACTGCTGATACAACATGTTATATCCTAAACTTTACAAGCTTTTCATAGGTATTGCATGATGGGGATTTTTCTTTGTGTTCTAACTTCCAAATTTACACAGGAATTCATGCATGTTTTCAGTCTGAGCTCAACACAGTAATACTTCCATTTGATGAAGTACATTTCAAAAGCACAGTTGTGGTGCATTGGAAGATCCTCTCAAAACTTCAGTGTATGAAATAATGCCAGTTGTCTTCCTGGGAAATAATTCAGTAGGAAATTAATGGAACAAAATTACTTTAGATCTCCCCTAAACCACCTATGCTTCACCTGAACTTGAAACCAACAAGCCCATCTCACATCACACCTGCAGCACTGTGCCAGCACTGAATCCTCTAAACCCAAATGCAGAGATGTGCACATAAAGCTGTGAATATGAGAAGTATATTTGTGTTTGTATCAAGGGAAAAAAAAAAAAAGTGTACTTTTAAAGAAAAAGGCCCAGAAGAATCACCATTGACCAATTCCTGTATGTGCAGAAGGATGATCCTGTTTTTGCCAGATAGGATTCCAGTCAGAAATTTATTGTAGGAAGAAGCAGACAAATAAAACCAAGTAATTAAAAGCACAGTTAGCTGAGTTTCTATTTCTCTTGTTGTGAAGTGCTACTAAAGAGCGCTCTCCACTTGCTGTGGAGAAATTTCAGCTCCTTATAACTGTTGCTCACCAGAGCAGAAGTCAATTAGACCTCAGAGATCCTATCCACTTATTGTTAAAGCTCTTTTTAACCAGAAGATTGTAAGATAGGTAAATCCTGTTTTCCCCCTAAAGAATGCTCTAATGTCCCTATGATGAATCAATGGGAAGTTCTAATTAGTTGTTTCAAATCCAGTAGCTGCAGGAGAGCTCTAATATGGTTACCCAAGGAAACCATTTGAAACAAGAAATGCTTAGAAGAGCAGCATGGGTTTTAATCACTTTAAGGGCAGCATTTTCTTGCCATTGGTCCTATGCTGAAGGGTGGTTTCTGGCTCTTGAGCTCAGCACTGATCTGTGTTTTGTACTGAGGATTCTTTGCACCATCTGTTTTCTTCGACTCTGTTATAAATTTCTTGAATTACGATGAGTCATCTACAATGTGGTGAGTTCCTCATTTAATTTAGTCCGATAAGCTTCTCGGTCTTTTCAAATTTTTATTGAATAATGCAAGTTCATTCTTTAATTCAGAGTGAGCTGATTTTATTCCAAATTCCTTTGGCTTCTCTTTTTCAGAATCCTTTTTTTCTCATGTGCTACATGCAGGAGAGAAAATGTGTATTTTCAACAATGACTGGATCAAAGCATCTTTTCCCTAGAAACTTTCTCTTGTTCTGAAGCTGACTTCCATTATCTGTAAATGTCTGATTTCAAAATAGGTGATCTGGAGAGCTGCTGAAGCTTTTTTCCTTTAGTGCATTTTCGAATTGTGCTATTTCTTGTTTCACACTCCTGAAAGTAGGAAAAAAAAAGTCTCCTGTTTCCAGGACTGAATAGCTTTTATAGGATGCCCATTCATGGTGAGGAAGCTTCAAACCCTAAGGCAGCTGATCACCAAAGCTCATACCTGTTTATACATGGAATCTCTCAACCCTTCATATCTCATTTCCAATCTCGTTTCTTTGGTGAAGAGAAACCGTGACAGCTCAAAGGCCTCTCTCTTCAGTCACTTCTTTGTTAAAAAAAATCTACCATCAAATAAGAACAGCTGCACCAGTTTTGTCCTCTTCCTTCCTCCCTGAATTGTATCTGTTTTGCCCAAAACCAGTGAAGTGCCAGCAGATACAAAACTGGAGAGGAGAGAGTGGAAGTGGGATCTGAACTGTATGGATGCTGTNTACTAAATTCTACCCGAACCCTTTGCTTCTTTTTAAAAACTCATCTATCCCTCTTAGGTTCACCCTGTAGAGGAGGAAACCTGCTTTAACGTCCTGCAGGGAGCCTGCATTCCTCCTGTTGGGGAACAAGTTCCTTCAGTAAGAGAAGGACAGTTGAAGGTGGAAGAGATATCAATGCTGTAATGACTAATTTACATTGACTGTGTTGGGTCAGAAAATAAAAGAAAACTCTTTCCTTGGTCATGAAAAGAAAAGGGCTTCTTCAAGCTTCAATCACAGGTTAATGGCACAAATTAAACCAACAGTAAACTATGTTTAACACTACAGAAGTTATAGTTATCTAATGATTCCAAGCCAATTAAACAAAAATGTTAGGGAATCAATGAAACAGAACAGAGATGTATCAAGGTCCAAATCTGAAGTGTTCTTCCAGATGGTAAAAACACTCTTTGCTCTTTTGCTATACCAGAAAATGCTATTATAATTTTACAGTGTTTCACCAGCCCAGGTTCTCTAACTATATTACAATTCCTATACTACCGAACACTGAGTATGATTTTATATTATAAAGATTAATAAAAAGAGCACTGAGATTTTATTCACAATACCACATTTGAAAAAAAAAAAAAGAAAAAGAAGACAATTTCAGGGCACAGTAAGAAAAATAATGCTTTTACTTCTGATTCTAGAAAGACTATTAGAAAGCTAATAAGCAGTAAAAAATGCTCTCTTAGAGAAGACATTTTACTCCAGTAACAGAACTGGAAGCAATGAAACAACATTTCCTGAAAAAAAATAGTGCCTCCAGTATTTTACCCATTCCAGCTATTTGCCAAGGATTTTCCAGGGAAGTTTAGAGACCTGAAGCCTTCATCCTGCACTACTAATGCCCATGTGAAATAAATGATCAGTCATCTGAAGGATGTAGTTGTGCTGTCTGTCATCCACAGCAGTCTCCACTCCTGCAATATGGTTATTAATCCTCCAGCAGAGATGCAGTTCATCCTTTCATTCTTTTGTGTTTGTTCATTCATCTTTCTGTTGCTATCTTTGTAGGATAAGGGAAGAAAGAGTACCTTATGAACAAGGGATGTGATAGGGATCCTGGAGACCTCTGTTTATATTCTTTGCTGGTTGTGCTCCAGAGATTTTCTTTAATCTTTTGACTGAGTTATCTTAACATACAATGTGAATGTCAATAAGTTCCATTATTTGCAATACGTGAGCACTTTCTTGTTAGAGCTGTGAGTGTGTGGATATAAAAGACTAAAACCTAAGCACAAGGTGACATGGGAAACAAACCACAGAAATATGAACAGATATTAAACTTTTATTAAAAAAAACCCCAGTTCATAACCCATCTCTATATATTAAAGATGTTCACATGGATGAAACATCTTCAGGTTTGTACTGAATTCAGCAAGAATTTGTTTTCTTTCTACACAAGCTTGCTTTCAATTAGTACAGTGACTAGATAAGATATTTGATTCTTCCCATAGCAATCTCTTATCTTCCTGATCATTTCAGCAGTAATTCACAGTTACAATGCTTGGAGGGGATACTATTACTGGCACTAACCTTGGAGTTCAAAGTTGAGTGTGGTGTTTCCCTGACAAAGCATTACAGCTAGCATATTAACAAGTTTGGGGTTAAAAACAGTATTTTTTTTACTTCATTTTCTTACACTAGTTCCCTAAAGGTTTGCACTCAAAAGACAGCAGAGCAGTGTGCTTCTTTTGAAGCACTTCATTTAGTGAAAATAGGCCTCCAGCAAGTTATAATTATCATCTCTCCCTCCATCTCGAAGTCTTTCCCCTTGCAGATCTCCTTTGCTTGCTCAGAAATGGTGGATGGAAGCCAAGTGAATCCAATACCCTTGTCAAAAACTGGATTCTGCTACAGTGTTGTGGGCTAAAGGTCATGATAGACACAACCCCCAGCTTTCCTCCAGGGTAAATGTAGATTCAACATGGCTATTTCTTTGTGTGTTCCATAATGCAATTCTTTCTTCCTTGCTGCCTAATTTCTCTTTCATCTATTGTTGATCTTATGTAAGGAGACAGTAATTATTCATCCACACGATTTTGCAGCACTACATATTTTCTTTCACTTACAGAATGTGCTGCCATTCTACATTTTTCAGCCCTCAGACAGAAGCACTCCCGTATCTTTACTTCTTACAGGACCTACTCAGCTTTTGATACTTCAAAGTGGATTTTAGTAGAAGATACTTAAAACAACAGCATAACATAAGGTCTTCTCAGCTATCAGTCAGACTGTGTGGCTGTACTGCTCTCTCTGATGACCTGTATATGCAAAACTTCAAAAGTATTGTGAGATATTTGACACAATTTATAACACAATGAACGATTAAAAATATCTTAGTTACAAGTTTGGGGTTTTTTAAAAAAAAATAGTATCCCTTAAAAATCACAAAAATGCTTTATCTAAATGTATGTTTTAAGGAGTTACTTTATATGCTCTGGTGGCATGTTTGAAATTGGTGTGTGTGCTTTCCTGGGGTACTATTCCTGACATGCAGGACTCCTCTAAAAAAGAAGACAGAGTGGCTTTTGAGGTTTCCTTTTAAAGGAAAACTGTGCTAAAAGAGAAGGAGGCAGGCAAAATCAGTTTATCAGCAGATTCAGATTGCTACTACAATGATGTTAATCAGCGTGAAGAAAGATGTGTTCCAGCCCGTGTGTTATGTAAGTTAAAAATACCATCCCAGCACTGCTAGGTGCCCTGTGATGTGGGGACAACCTGTGGTGACACATTTCTTCAGAGAACTTTGTTTTCAGCCTCCTGGTGTAACTTGGGTATTGCTATAAATTGATTGGAAACACAAGTTGAGGTTAAGGAGGTGTCATTTATTGCAGCGAGGTGTCATTACAGAAACAGAGCTGTAACTAAGTCTCATTCAGCAACAACCCCTCCAGGGTCAACTGCAACCAAATTGCTCTGCAGGACCTTCCTGCTGCTAAATTGATCTCAGAAGTTTGAAAATGAAATAAGCAGGTTAAAAAGCACTAGGAAATCTGCCATCTTTTCACTCCATTAATTGCTAGTCGTCCTGAGATGTAACAAAGGCAAACATAAAATGTACACTCATTTCAGCAGATCTTTTCTGCTCTTATTTATATCCAAATACAAGGCTAGATCAGATTGTAACCAATTTTCTGTCAAACAGTACTTTAAAGGTCTGAAAGAGGTTTTTCTTTTAGCAGGAAAATCATGAATATTTTATGTGAACATCTTCTGTGAACCTTCTGTAAAAGCTGTGTTTGTTGGCATGTGCAGAGAATGTCAGAGCTACTGTACTTCAATATTTTGAGTGAATGTGTGCAAGTGCATGGAAACACATCCAATACTGACTTCAAATGTACATCTTCAAATAATTTCCCCCAAAATGCTGATTTTGACAAAGCATTCTATAAATCACAGTGATGCTAAATAAATATGCCCTCACAAATTAATTCCCGGAATGATGTTACAAACAACATTATGTACCTTACTATATATTTCATAAATGCTAAAAATATTCCAAAGGTTTAGTCTAGCTCCATTTTCTTGAGGGTCAAGGATCTTTTAAATCTTTAATGTCTAAAGCTATGCACAGAAAAGCAGACCCTTTTAAACTCTGGCATACAGACAAGAAACACTTCTAGGAGGTCAGGAATTCAATGGTTTGTACTTGGTGCACACGAATCACTGAAAAGCACTGCTGCTGTCAAATGTAGGTTAGCTGCTCAATTTCTAGTCAAATAGTGTAGAATCTGACTTGATTCAAGTAAGTTAAAAAGCTGGGGATTATTTTTGGCAAGGTCTCTTAAATCCCTCTGTAGTTAGGAGATGAGGTGCTGAACCTGCTTTGGGTGCTGGCAGATAAAATGTGTGCCCTGGTTTCAGCCACAGTACTCAATACATGTATCACTACGATCAGCAGAGAAGCTCACCGCAAAATCAGCCGTGAATCTTCTTTTAAAGTGACCTCTAGAGCAATGCAGGGGTAATTTTAGATATGTCAACATCCTAAATAGAGTGGTTTGTTGTTTGGTGGTTTTTGTTGTTGTTTTTCTTTTTTTTCTTTTTTTCAAAAGTTAGGTGTATCTGTATCATACTTCTACATGAAGTAGCACGATCAAGTTATCAAAGAAACGTGGACAAAATATCAAGGCACATGCTCTGTAGTGAAAGATCATTTATGTGTTCCTTTAGATAGCTCATCTGGGATGTTTACACACCTCTGTGTCTGAGGGCAGGCTCTCAAGGTGATGGATAGAAGCACTGACACCTGAAGGCATCAGGGCAAATCAACTCTAAAAGCAAAGAGCTGCTGGCCTTTAACTTCTGTAGTATGTAAAACCTGAGGTTCAGAAGAGGCCAGTGGCTCCTTCTGGACTACTGTATCAACATTCTGAAAACATGTCACACTAATATTAAATGCATTTGAAAAAAAATGTCTTTTTTTTGTCTGTTTTCCTCTTTCAAGAAGATTGAGCTGCTTTTATTCACAAAGACAGAATTCCACAGAATTGAAAAACCATCAGGATCTAAAGAGTTTTCATCTTTCTGACTTATATAAAAATTAAAACACCAAGAAAGAAGAGAAGCGTAGGAATTAGATCAGATGATAGGCAGTAAAATATATTTCAAAGCGAGGTTTGTGGAAGCCTGGGTAATTATGGAATAACCTTTCAAAAGGGAAGCCTCTTCAACTATTTGCTGCTAGTTAGCTCATGCCCTGCAGCCTGTGGTTTAATACTTATTATATACATATCCATGCTCATGGAGAGGCAACCTCCTGACAGAGATTCATGTGAGAAGGAAACCTGAGCATCCACACTTCCAGGTCAGTACATCATTTAGCTGAAGGAGCCTGCCTTTTCTTTCCAAAAAATTAATTATCCAATGAATCCCCTCCTAGCAAGAGCCTCTGAATTGTCAGGACTCTTCCATTATGCCCCTTTGGTATTTCTGTTCTTTTTCTTGACACTTAGTGAGTTTTTGTGTTCTTCAACATTCTGTGTGCTGAACTCTGCCTTTGGAGATTTTTTCCCCAGGTCTGTTTTTCATCTCCTATCTCTAATAGCACACCAAATGTGAAAAAAGAAAGAAGACAAAAGAAAAGCAGGAAGGTTTGAGGAGAAAAGCTGAGCACTGCTGTCCCACACAAGCTCTTCTTCTCCAAGGGATGAACTCTAGGGAACCTACTGACACATGCAGAGCTTGCACATGGTTGATTTCTAAAAAGGACCATAAAAATTCTGTGGGGTCCAAAAAGTTAGGGAGTTGACAGACACTGAAGCAAGAAACAGAGAAAGCATTCCTTATTAACTAAGATGCTACTGAATGCTGCTGGGAACTGAAAGACTACATATGGAAGAGCATTATTTGACACTTTCCTGATCTTCTTCCACCAGTGTACCCCATAGCTTATTGTCAGAGAAAAAAAAAATGGATTAGATGGGCCCTCTGAAATTCCAAAATACTATCTGGTTACAAAGCTGTCTGTTTAGCTCAGAAAAGGCAAGCTGGCTACGTACAGCTTCCTTCTGGAACAAGCTTTTATCTATCCCTAAAGAGTCTCCTGCACTGCAGAAATTTTACAGAGAGAAAACACCTTACTCTTGCAGCTCTGGTAGTTGCTTGTAAGAATTAATGGCTCATAGCCACACAGTGCATTAGTGATGTGCAGCTGAGTGCTTTGGGGTCACACTTTTAAGTGCCCGATCCTCAGAACAATATTTAGAGTTAAATTATGCTCTGTGTCCAAGCTCATTAAAACTGTCAAAACCAGAAGAAATCAGAGCATGCACAAAATCAGAGCTTGACAATTTAGACAACTTTCAGTTTAACAGGGTTAGACATTGGTATTGCACTACTGCTTACAAGCAATATTGTTACATTGGAAAAAACCATCAAAATAATGATCTCACTAGAAAAATTTTGCTCAGGCTCTTCTATTTTTATCATGAAGAAAATCTTCCTTCTTCAAATCATCCTTAGGTTCTAAGTAATTCTCTTTGCTCCAATATCATACTTTGATGTGTGATTCAGTCCTGAGTGTGTAGTTTGGAAGGTCTGAGAAAACATTGTGTCCACACAGGATATTTAAAGTTCTTTGGCACACAAACAAAACCAAACAGTAAGACCTGTTAATTCAGACCCATGTCTCAGTGCTTGGCACTGATCCTCATTTCTGTGACCTTCATCTTAAAATTTCTACAGCAGACAAGCATCTCAAATCCCTCTGTACTGAAACATATGGTGAAATCTGGGCAAGAAAAACCCCACCAAAAAAACAGCAGCTAAGGGAATCTTTGATATAGGAAAAAAAAAAAAAAATCCTCCACACATGCAGCAATTCCTTGAATGCCATCTAGAGGACACCAACTTCCCATGGCTATGAAAGGGTCCTGACACACTCAAATGTGTCAGTTCCAAATCTTCTAGCTCTTTATCTGCACTGTTCAGAAAATAAGGGTTAATAAAAGGTGGTCAAAAAGAAAGTTTAAAAATACCAACAAAATAAATAATACAGGATAGCTTTGTAATAGCTTTCTAAAAAATACTATTCTGCTTGCACAGACTAATTCTGTGCCAATAAATGTGTGGAAAATAATTACTGGAAACAAAAGGACAGTTTGCATGTTGCATCTTTTTGTCCTAAAATTTACTGGTTATCATTTTGAGGGTCCTGCATCAATATCATGAGTTTGCTGAGCCATCATGCTACCTCTGCAATTAATCAGAATTTTCCATATTTCATTAGTGATCATGATCCCAAAGTATTTGTAGTGTTGACTTAACTACTCATGACATGGTTGGTCAGAAATATTGTGATTGTGTTTGCCACTGCCTCTGTTATACAAGGTGATCTTCCCCTGAAATGTCCTTCCAAAAAATTCCACATTAACTGAATGCATAAAGCCTTGAGGAAGAAAGGCTATCTTGATAATTAATTCATTGGTTCTGCCTGACAAGAACTCTTCAAACTCTTTGAACTCTTTGAGTGTGTCAGTGTTTGTTATCAGTCTCTATTTGCTGGTCAGGTCCCATTAAATTTACACCATCTACTCTCTGTTACTTTAAGCATCCAATTCCATGGGAACACCTAAAGTTAGGAGCATCAGGACCCATTTAACAGAAGAAAGGCAGCAACTCTATTTCTTCTGAAGTTTCTAAGATGGCACATCTTAAAAATATTATGACCTCAGCCTGTCTGGTCCATTCTCTGCATCTCTTCTCAGTGCCTACACTGGAAAGACACTGAGTTCTCTTTCCTCAGCCAGTGAAATGCCTTACCTTAAATCCACACTCACAAAACCACCTTAATGGGTTTTTTTTCTTAAGATAATGATCACTCTAACCATACTGCATTCTAGAAACTTTGATATCACCATGTAAAATATTTTAAATTGTGTATTAAACACTTTATAATGCAATCTTTTGCATCTGAACCTCCCATCAGGTACTCAGGTATAATCCTGCTATATATATTGCCAAGTTAAAGATGTTGTTTGCTTCCTTCTAAAATGGGCAGAAATACAAGCATGGAGCCTCATATTCTGATGTAATAATAATAATAATCACTGTTACCTGACATTTCAGTATGCACACAATCCAGAATACAAAATATAAAACAGCTGAGAGGGAGACATTAGCACTCTCAAGTAATTGGAAGTAGCAAGGAAGACAACAGGTAACACATTTCAGTGCTTACACATGTTGATTAAATAATTCAGAAAATTTCATCTCTTTAAGAATGATTTCTAGAAGGTTTATGATTCAGAATAATAATTTGTAAGATGCAATTGTTATGATAAATATGTAATTGAAATATTCAGCTATCATAATTCTGTTTCCAGGGCCACATGTAAACTGTTATCAGTGTCTGAAAAATATGTCCATATTCTACATATGCTTTTTGTTTACAGTGGACTGAGGTTACCAGGAGCCTCCTGCTTTGTACATTTTGTTTATCCTGTGCTGTTTGAGATGCTCATGAATGATCTGGTGAGATGAGAAAGTCTGCTAAACTTAATCAGGGTATTAAAAAGGGAGTACTATGGAGAACAGTGGAGGGGCTTCATGAGGTCAGCTGACTGGATAATAAAATGGCAGATGAAATTCAGAGGACAGTAATGCACACAGGAAAAGAACCCCTAATTTCATAAGCAAAATGAGCTCTGAGCTGACCATTTCCACCCAGGAACAAGATTTTTGAGTTCTAATAAACAGACCTATGAAAATGCCAGCTCTGTGCTCCAATGTAATAAAAAAAAGATTAAATGAAATGTTAGGGATTACAAAGGAAAAGAAAAGCCCCCAGACCTTCACACTGCAACAGCATACGTGCACATTTGAAACACATTTTGAATACCGGGCGTAATTTTGGTTTGTCATCTCAAAAACGGTATGTTAGAACAGGGACTTTCTACAGGAATTAGTAAATTAAAGTTGTGGAATGGCTTGCACACAGGTAACTCAAGAAAAGATGCGGGCTCTGGAGTCTGAGAAGGAGGATGCAATGAAAGGCCAAAGCAGGAATGATAGGAAGAACACAAGGTGTGATCCTTTCTTCTTGCAGCACAAAAGCCAGAAATGGCAAGTGAAGTTGAAAGGATGTGATGCTTAATAAAATGTGAAATTAAGCTTTGAATTCCTTGCAGAGGGATGCCATAGATTTTAACATGTATTTAGTAATAAACTGTTAATCTGCTACTGGGCAAGGATGTCCCCCCAAAGTACAACTTGTTGGTTGAGTACTCAGATTTTGTCTTTGGCCTGGGGCAGACTCATCAGAGGACAAACTGGTCTGGGATGGTCAGGAATGGGAAGAGTCCACTCTGCACCATTTGTTATCTGTTGCTGGGCCTGAAGATGAGCAAAGGCTGCAGGATATGCATTGAGTGAAGAGAAACACAGGAGCAAAGATATTTCAAGACATCAGGCCTACTGCAGCAGCAAAGGAAGAAAAGATCCTGTGCAGGGAAGCACTGCAATGAAACTTACTGGAATACCTACAGGGAGTTAGTGGTACCAAAAATGGGGGAAGGTGAAATATTAGTCCATCTGTGAGTGGATTATCCAAGAGACATCTGCATTGCCTATGGATTTTTATAACCACATGAAGTAGGTGCTGAAATTCATACACCACTGGATTGATCTTTTTTCATAAGCCTCAGAGTGGCTGAGACATTAATTTCTTTAAAGTATGAGCTTTACTCCTTAACATGAATTTCTTGGTTTAAGAACTCAGCACTGTCTTAAGTATCATCACTATCAAAATAGCAACCATTTAATTCAGTAAAGATGGGAATGGATGGAAAAACTCATGTGGAGAGATTTATTGCTTAATAAAGTTTGCATAGCACATTTAGTCTGGATATAATTCATAAAACCTTGGATGTTCACTGCTTATATCCTGCAGTACATAAAATAAGGAGTATCTACTCCCCTTTTACAGGTCAAAAAATAATCAGCACACTTTGGCTACTGATCAAATGGAACATATGTAGAGATTGAAGCTGCCCCATCTGTGTGCTGGCAGCAGAAGGGCTGAGGTATGTTGTGTCTGAACCAGAGACATGAGCTGTCCTGCCCTGCAAGCCCCCCACAGCCCCTTCAGCTGCAGGTGGAGGAGCATCTGCAGGCTCAGGGACCAGGGTGGCACTTCAGGCTGTCACTCACATCCTGAGGGACGTGTCACTGCCCACAGACATTTGTATGCTGTGCCCACACCAGTGCAATGGATCACCACCACAGGAACTGGCTTTTTATCTAAACTGTCCAGGAAGCAAGGCTCTGCAGGGATTGCTTTTAACTCTGCCTGGCATGTGAACTTAAATATGCATAAAAGCAGAAGGCAGCTTCTGGGTGGCTTTACAATGCATTACATTTTCTGTCATTGTGTCTACATATGTATTCATTGCAAACTGGTTTTAGAAAGGAGTGATGCCTCAGCATGTGAAAAACCAAACCAAACATCCCTTCTGCTCTCATATTTTCCACTCATGATTATGCTGTTATCATGCAATGAAAAATAAGGAAAGACACAAACTTCTTTGGAAGTTTAAACTGAGTTTTCTTCACCAGTGGCAAGAAACAACAGTATGAATAGAGATACGCCATATGGCTTCAGTCAGGTTTTACTAATTTACTGAAAAGTTTTTAGGCAGAGAACATGCATATTCTGAACCTGAAGTACAAGACATACTTGTGAAAGTCTGTATGCATTACTTAGGAGGTGTGAAGCAATCACAGTGAAGCAAGAAAAAAACACAAGATGGAAAACTGACTTCCCACAAAATATATCAAACCCTACATGTTTTTAGAGAGAGCATTTTTGTTGTCCATGTTAAGAATGTATTTTGGCTTCAGTTTGCAGCACCACAGAAGTTTCTTTTTCAGCTTTTTCTTTCATTTTCATAAGTCATTTTGTATTAGCAGCATATCTATCCCTAACAATTACGGTAACTCAGTTACCCCTTCAAACGTGTTTTTCTGTGAATAAATAGTATTGTTTAACATAAAACAAAACAGGTAGAGATCAGAATCTGTTATTGTCATCTAGTAACTGCACTAGGCATTTTATACTTGATAAATAAGTGCATATAAAACTCAGTGGTTATGTATCTCAGTGTTTCCATCTACAGTACACAACTGTATGGCTCAGCCTTGTGAGCAAACATGCTACTTGGGATCAACAGGGTGAGCAACCCAAGGAAATACAACTGATTTAGACATAAAACTCTAGTTATTTCTCTTTCTATATCACTTATTGTTTCTGCTTTTCTTAGTGCATGCTGTTTAAAGGAGGCATGCTGTCAAAGTGGTCAGTAAAACAGAGAGAAAACACTTCTGTCCTTTGGTTTCCTACTTAGAAGCCATCCTGCTTCTCTTTCTGTCTTATCACTGAAGACAAGGATGTTTTCCCAGCCAGAGAAATTCCCAGCGGAAAATAAAGACTGTTCATATTGTAATCATCCATTTCAATATTTGTGTAAATAGAGTGAAAAGGTCACATAATTCAGTCCATAACTCTGAACGCTTTAATTTGGGAGTGCCTGGGGTGTTTCATTTTGCTGTTTTTTTCAGGTACATCATGACGCTGTTCCTTTACCAGATTTCCTACATGCACCATTCCTCTCCTAGTTGTAACTTGATCTTTGCTGTAACTAGATCTTTTTTTAGGCAACTGATCCTTGGGACATCAGGCCATTGTGATGGATGTGAGAAACTGCCTCAAGGAGACAGAAGAACATGGTGACATGAGCAAATTACAGCTCTGATCACAGCCAAAGTTTAGTTTGCAAACTTCTGTTTCTGAAAGCAAAACCTTTCCAATAAAAACACACTTTACGCAATTAAAATGATAATTTTAAAGGAAAAACTTCAACCAGTTGGTCTAAAGTTACATCTCTTAAGTTTTTTGCTTTCTCCCTGTAGGATATACTTACATATTTAGATGTCAAAATGACAACATATGAGCACATAGGTTCATCCTGGAGCACACAGGCCTCTTGGGAATATATATTTTAGATGCAGACAGAGTACTTTTTGTAAGGAATTAAAAACCCTTCTGATCAAAATGATGCACTAAAATCTCACAGAATTTACACACCACAATGATCAGGTGAATGCAAATTAATCCCAGAACTCCATGGGCTGGCTTCACCACAAGCATGGCAAATGAGACACTGGAGGAGGGAGAGGAATTTTCAAAATCAGACCAGGCTAAGAATCAGATTCCTGAGGCAGAGCTAATCTAGTCTTGCACAATTTACATCGTGGTAAAAGCTCTTTAGATATGATAGATGGGAAAAGTGTACATCTGAATTCTTAGTCAATGAAATCATAAAGAGATAGGAATGTCACCACGCTGAAGTCTCAGATTTACTGCATTTGGAAACACTGAAGTGGAGTGTAGACAAGATAAATACTGGAGATGACACTGGCAGCCAATAAAAGTACTTCAAAGTGCTTGATTATGATCCATTATTTATAATCTAACATGAAAACTGTGAGTAGGAGGAAAAGGTCCCTGTCTCAAAGGCTTGAAGACGAGAGATGAAGGATTAAAAACAGAAGGGGAAGTAAGAGATGATTTCCTAAGTGAGGACATAAATTGTGTTTTCCTGTCACTTTTAGCAGGCTGCCTCAATGTCTGGAATATGTTACAAATTTAGTAAAATTACTTGAAATTATCTGAGAGCATTTGTATCCTAAATAATGCATAAACAGTGCTGGTTACTGTTGGAATCATTTTGGACTGACTCAGCCTCAGAAACGTTAAAGTGCTCACATGGAATCAGCTTTCTTTAAAGCTGCCTATAGAAAGAAATGCATAGCATCTTTAAATTAATCATTCCAGAGCAGCTCACACAATTAAATTACGATTCTAAGACTTCTGTTACAAAAGTGGACAATTTATCCTAACAGCCATTCTTTTGAAGGGTGACTTGAAACAGATCCTTTATCTGCACTTAAAATCTCCATGTTCTCCTACCACAATTAAGAAAATTATATTGACAGAAAAATTTTGCTTTTATGCTTCAACCAAATATCAACGACAAACAAACCCCATCCTGTAACAGCTTCAAATTTAGCAAACTGCATTAAAACATACATTAAAGGACAAGATCATTTAAATGCAATTTTAACGTAGTTCTTCACTGTAAATTGTATTCAGCACAAATATTTCTCTCAATTGCATTTGTTTACTCACTGATCCAGAAAAGGATGTCTCAATGTGTAAAGTCAAATGGAATAAAGCAACTCTGTTGTTACACAGCAGAACCTGGCCTTCACACAATCATGACCTACTTCACATTTTGAAAATTCTGAACGCAGATGCTAAGCAGTATTTGCCTCAAAAAAATGCTGAAACTAATCCTAAACTGAATCTGTAAAGATATTAACAATAACTTGGGAACCACCAGCATCCATTTCTTTCATCTCTCTTCAGTAGTAATTAAAAGCAGTGTATTGTCTAAATACTGTAGTGTGAAAAACTGGAATGAGTGTTTCTCCCCTACAACTAAAAGCAGAGCCAAAACCTGTCAACCACATTCTTACCTTGCTATCATTATCTCGACAAAACAGGAATGTCTCTGCTGTCAAAATGGTAACATGCATGAACATTTCTGTTCATGTTCTGTATTGCCTAGGATGAGGTGTGAGGGTGGGGAGGGAAAGGGCAGCTTGTTCTTCATGCCCTAATCCAGGTGGCCTCTTAGCAGCAGGTTGGCCCCAGCAGGCATTCCCATCTCAAATCGTTTTGGGAGTGCTTCTGTGCATGCTGAACAAACCCTGCCATCCTCTCCAGCTCCACCACCCAGCATCTTGCAATCAACAAATTGCACTTTGGCATGAACAAAAGGTTTAGGATGGACTTCTGCCACCCTCCCAGTCCCAAGCTGAATGGCTGTGAACATACGCAGAGATTGTGCTGTTCATTTTTAGGGCTTTATGATGGCACATTTAATTGTAATAAAAGTGCAATTGATGGAAAGTGAGTTACAGATTGAACAGGCAGTACAGCAGATGTACAAGGTCATTCAACAAGGACTACTCATTACTTCAAATTACCACCCATGAGGAGAATCTACAGAATATGCCAGGATGGAGCTCTTTCTCTGACACCTCATCTTTCAGTTTCATCCCCAAGGCCATCTTTGTTTTCTTTACGGATAGCATTTCCCAATTAGAACCTGCTGCCTTAAGTTACAAGGACTCAATTGCCATCTCTAATGCAATTCACACGTGTGAGGCTGCTCCTGCTGCTCCCATTCATTCTGAGAAAGGTGATTGCTACAAATTGCTCACAACAGTTTGTCTGTTCACAGACCTGTGTTTCTGCCCCATTTGACAGAGTGATGAAAGACAGATGCCTTGTTTAGTTTTAAATCACATTTGCATTCGATTTTCATTTATCTTTTACTTTCGTAGCTCCTCACTGAACTACAGTCTGACAATATTTGTCAAGAAAAAACATCCCATAACTTGCTTAACAGTTTATAGGGTTTGGCAGCATTGGAGCTTTTTCTTTATTATCTGTCCTGGCATTCACAAACAGAGACGAGTATTAGATGGAGACAGTTAACTGGAGCAAAACTTTGTTCATTCTTCTGGGAACCAGCAATATTTTTCTGGAGATGGCTCATGATCTTTTTTATTGACTGCTGCCTCCCAAAGAGCCAACATCAGAACCTTCCTACTTTTCAAGTGATTTCCCAGTGAGCTGGAAGGGAAGCATTGCCCTGCCTGTAGAGAAGGCACGGGTGAGATGGAGTTAACGAGGCATTCATTAAGGAATGCTAGTTCCAAGACCTCTTCAAATTTCATTTAATAGAAAGTCAGGTTTCCTATCCAAAGACCTCCTGCCTAAAGCAGAAGAAAATGCCAGCAATTAGCTCAGCCCTCTTCAAGGCTGCCTTGCACCATGGCCCTCCCTGTCTCACTGAACTCTTACAGGGAGGAAGGGCCACACATGCTCCCATCACCCCTTCAGAGGATGCTTTTCTGACACCTTCATGCCTCCCTTCCATATTCTAGGCCTCTCTGCACTAAAAGTTACTGTCAATAGTTTAAAACAATTAATATTATATTAACTATAAATACACATATATAAAAATGAAAATATTAACTCTATTTTACTGTACTGGTCAAGAAATATCTCAGAAAATAGGTACATTAGTGCCCTTCACCTTGCATTTTTGTGCTGGGATTTGGTGTAGAGTTGCTGATAAAGGAATAGAATAAATACCATATTTACATATAGGAAAACTGTGACTCCTATTCATATCACCTTCAGTCTACAGTCTCAAAACTGCTAATCTAAAAAAGTGCCATGCTATGAAAAAGATAAAGCTGAACTGGAGATCAGTAGCAATGTTGTTATTTTCAAGCACTATCAGCAGAGAATATCAACCTTTTTGTCAGGAATACATCAAGAAAATCGATTCAAGTCGCTCTAGTTTGAAATGTTGTCCAATAGCTTTCAAACATGCTCATTAATTGTCCCAGTAAATACAAAAAACCCAGAGCTTTTTACTTCAAAATGCAAAAGAGAAAGTATAAGAAAATGATTTACTGGGTACATTTAATAATGTAACTGATAACAGTTATTCTGAATGGCTGCAGAACACCCAGAGCAGAGTAAATGTCTCTTGTTCATTTTCTTGTCTTCCTGTTTCTTCAAGATCTGGCAGAAAATATATTTATTTATGAGTGGTCACCTATAAATCTAATGATAAGAACTGCTGCTTATAACCTAAAGTGCTGAGATAAAATGTTTGTTTAACAAACTATTTTTATCGGTGCGCTGTGCACATCACCGTGCTGCCCCACCTTTACTAAATTCAAGTGCTACAGGGCCTTCAGGAGCATCAATCAGTCAGCACAGACACTCACTGGAGGTTTTATTGTTTTTTCAAATGGCACACAGTGCATGGACTGCACGGCTGTCACAACTGATAAGAGCCCCTCAATGCTGGACAAATCCAGCCTTGTTTTGTTTTTCTACCCTCATTCTCTGTTATTTTTTATCTCCTTCTTGCAACACCTAGTTTTTGTAGTTGACAAATACAACTTCTAATGTTGATGTTTTTCTGAAAAATGTTAATTTCAGAGTGCTAAAGTATTTCTTGTTCCCCTCCTGATAAATCCAACCTGCAATCATTTCAAAAGGCATCCGCTCCTGTGGCTCTCACAGCACTACTATGACTTTCGGGTTATAAGAAGCACTCTGCTCAAGAAATGGCTACAAACAGTGGTAGCAAAATACAGCAATAAGAAATCATTTGAATGGGAAATGTTTGGAATCTATGAGCATTGGTAAGATTCCTGTACAAGACTTAGAACCATTTAAGAAGACAAAAAGACTTCTGCTTCGTTTTGCTTCGTTTTTCAGAGAGTACACTCCATGCACTTCACAAAAAGGCATAAAGCATTTCTCAGATTAAAGGAAAGTTATGACATTATTGCAAATAAAAAACTGACAGTAAAATTATAGGTATCAGTACTGTAATTTAATTTATTTTTAATAGACAGACACCCTGACTAAGTGTTACCAGTAAGCCACCAGGTCTTTCAGAAATGACAGAATCCCAGAATGATATGGGTTGAAAGACCTTTAAAGATCATTTAGCTCCTACCCAGGGACATCTTCCACTAGATTACGTGGGATGCCATGGATGAAGACAAAACTCTTCCAGAAATGTCCATTGGCATTGAAGTTGAACTGTGCTGATGGATCAGTCAGAACTCAAAGTGCTGACCTTTGCATTGCCCTTGTTTTCCACCTTGAGCTCAGCCTCAAGCTCTGATACCCCCAATCTTAAAAAAGCAATGCAGTAACTAAATTTTTATAAAGGGAAAACTTTTCTACATTAGCAAGTGAGTATATGAAATATTATTTCTACTGGTTATTGATTAGCTTTCTTAATGCTCTTGAATTTCCACTCTCCCTAGTCAATTCCAGCTTAGGAAGATATCAATAGTTTATGACAAAAAAAAAAAAGTTCTAAGTTTGACTCTGAATTGGAGTCAGAAAGGCTTTTCTGGGATTTTACAAAGAAACTTTTACTAATGCAGTGGTATTACTGCTACTGAGTTATCTTCAATAAATACATTATTTTGCTTTAAAAATGTATGTAGGTTATTGAGCTATTTATAACTTTGTTTCCACTTTTATCTACAGAAAACTCAGAATCTGGAGGGAACTGCCAATATTAATGGAAAATTGACACAGGTAGCTCGATTTCTGTATGGATAATCATTAAATAAATACCTATATAGCTTGAATAAAACTGATGCAACTCTGAGTACAGTGAAAGGTGTTTTTACAAAGAGTAGAGAAAAACGTCGCTCTACACCTGTGAAACTTCAAGGTAAGAAACTCAATAATCTCAGCAAAGGGCTGGATGTCAGGCGTACTGGAGCCCACAGTTCATAAAACCTTGTATTTCAAATTTAGATTAACTTATTTTACAGAATATCAAATTCTTATTTGCTTAGGGGCATCTCTTTAATATCGTAAGAATGTTAGCAGGAGTTAATAGAAGAAATTTTGAATCACTAACACTGAAGAAAATTGGATCCTGGCAGGTGTATTGAATAATAAGATGATGAGACATAGGAATTGGACAAAGCTTTATGCAGCTACTACCATGCCCAGGTAATGCCAAATTCATAAGAGACAAAGATCACAGAAGTCTTTCAAAAATTAATTAATCAACCTTCACACCATTGAGATAATACCTTCTTTCAAATGTTTCAGCATGGCTTTTTTGACAGCTTCTGCTTGCACAAATCATCACCTTATTTTCAGCTACCTCACAGCACTCCACTACTTCAGAAGAAATTTTCCCAACTCTGTTTTCATCTCCCCTATATACATTCCACCAGGACATTTAAAACTCAGAACTGCTCTGCATGAGACATATTGCTCCTCCCTCACCAATCCTGAGGGGAAAGTTTCTGAGCAGTGTGAAAATAATGGCACCCATTAGGGAGGAACACACTGGGAAGGAGAGGGAGAGACAAGCATGAGTGGTGTATACCATTGGGATCTGTGATGTAAAGAGAGAGCAGACTAAACAATTTAACTGTCAGATGGAGAAAATCCAGTAAAAAGAGATGAGAGAGGGAGTGGTTTGGTCAGGAAATGAAAAACAGTTTTTGGAGCAGATCTGAGAGAGAAAATTTCCATGGACCAGTGATCAACCACAGTCTCCTACAGCTGGAGCAGCACCAGGGCACGTGTGGGTTTCCAGAGGAGTAATCAGTCCCTAAAGGGGTTTTATGCCTTTCCAGAAAGCCAGAAATCAGCTCCCCCATGGTTCATGGGCTGCTACATCCCCTGCCTGGCAGAGGAGCAGGGCTACCTCAAGGGCTGCTGGATAACATGGACCCACAGCAACGCAGAGAGACACCTACAGGCAATTTCCTTGGGTTCTCCCAGCAAGCAGGCCTCCTCTGATTCCAGTCCTGTGTCAAAATGGAATCCAAAACCTGGGAGGAGGCTCTGTAATTTCCTGGTGGCCAGCTCCTCTCTGCTTTCTGACAGGTGGCACACGACTCGCCTCCTGATCAGTCACCCAGTTTGGTCTGTGGCTGTCAGCACCCCATGGGACACTGCTGCAGTGAGCAAACATCCTGAGTTTTATTTGCAGCAGCCATTCAACACTTTAAATGTGCGTTCCAGCACCCATGAGGGGGACATTGAAGGCTGCACTGTGTTTTGGAGACTCTGGCTCTCAGTCAAGTGCTGTATCTGGAGAGCAAACAGGAGTGAAGTGGAACCAGGCAGCTGCAGCAGCTCCACATCATCAAGTTCAAGTTCACGGTGCTGCTTAGAATTTTCTGTTCAGCTCAGACAGTTTCCATTCAGGCTCCCACTGCTCTCATGCCCCATGCAAGTGTTGAGTCTAGCTGTAATTATTAGGTGCTGAATAAATGCCACGAAATGTTATCTGATATTTCTGCAATATACACTGCATTAGTATGTGCCACGATTGCTTTCTGTTGCTTTCCCATCATACAGCGTGGTGTTGCATAAAGGCTTTTATCCCCAGAGAGCTTTTTCTCATGGAAAGTGCTGAGACACTGTAAATCTATCCAAAACAGTGCTGCTATCTTTGACTTTGATACAACCAGCTACTCAGTAAAAAGGCACATTGGAATACACTAGGAAAGGAAAAAAAGACCCAACCAAACCACTCAGTTCTGAGTTGATTCAGAGCTGATGTGTCTGAAAAAAGTTAGGCAGCAAAACACTTCAAAGATCACTCTTTCCCAACAACAAAAAAAACTACCTTAAAACTTGACATTTCCAAAGTGATGAATCTTGGATTGAATCATGTGAAATGTCAAAATGAAGAGAAAAAGAAAAATCAATAGCTGTGCAGATGAAGCAATGTGAGGTCAATCACACTGAACTGCTAGTGCCAGCCTCCCATGTCTTTTAATAGCAGTATTTTCAATGTCTACAATACCTGAAAGACACTAGAGATTAATTTTCAAGACTGAATAGCCTCTTAAAAATAAAAGTTATTGCACATCTTGTTTTTAGAGACTGAAGCAGGGGCATAATGAAACAGCACATCTCCAAAAGGTTTTTACTGTATTCTTGGGATCATCAACATTTTCCTCAGAATTTCATGTTATATAAATTTTCTTTTGAATTTGATATATTTTTTCTGCCAGGTAACTGAAAATTTTAATGAGAGGAGGAAAAAAAGGTTTAGAAATGATCACTGCTTCTGAAAACTATCCTGAGCCAGCTGCTGACCCTTTTGTGACAAAACCCAGTTATTTTCCAGTGAAATTCATAGTTGTGGCATAAATACACTGGGCAGTCCTAACTTGGGCATGTCCTGATGGAGTTGCCTCTCATTCCCAGGCTGTGTAGGAAGCTGACAGTGGCTGACAGAACAGAGGTGCCCAAAAGTAGAAAATATGAGTATCCCCTGTATTACATTTCAGTGTGCATCATTATGAAGCAAATCTAGGGCATTTAATTTCCTCTCATGTACTAAATGTTAATTTTTTCCTGAATTTATTTCTGAAATGGAACACCTTGGACTAACCAGGGGGACTTGCTGAATACTGACAGGTACCTGTAAGTAAAACAGGATAATCACCAAGTGGGAAACCCCTTGTTGTTCTAGGGAATGTAATGATTTTCCTATTACCTATAATCACTGGTTTTATTCAGGTTTAAAAGTCTTCTTAATTAAAATATAGCCTAACCATGGAATATTAGCACAACTGTTTTTATTGCAGCACTATTCACATAAAAAGATAAAATAAAGTGTGGTGGAACTGGATTACTCCTGGATAATTCTTTAAGAGAAGACTGAGAAGAGAGAAGCTTTTGTTTCTTTTTTTTTATCTCATCAGTAGAAAAGAAGGTTTATTATTTGAGGAGAAGGAAAAAAGAAAGGCATTTCAGAGCAAAAACTGATATTAGAAAGTAGACTTATACAATGAGTGATGTTACAGATTAGTCTTGAAAGATCAATGGCATTAATTCATAAGATCATCCCTAAAACCTCTCTAGTCCTTCTAGGACCGTAGAAAATCATATATTTTTACAGCTTGAGCTGTTTTAGAGCTTTAAGATGGAGACAAAATGGAGACTCAATCTATAAAATACAGTTAGTGCTAGTAAAAGAAAACTGTCTGTGAAGCTTTTCTTTTAGATTTTCCTACAATATTTATGAACTCCTATTGCTGTTGAGAGAGGAAGTTGGGGAAAAGCCTTATTTTGAAGGGCATGAGCATGTTTTTTAATTTTAAGACTTTTTTACAGCTAGGAAAAAATCAGGGAGCCTTTGAAATGAGATTTTTTCACTCCACCACCCAGTGCAGAGCTAAGGTAAATGCAGTGTTGAACTGCACCAGCCCGTGTCAGTTCTCTCTGTAATTACTAAGCAGACAAGGGCATTTCAGAGCATGACTGCTGGTTTGTTGTTTCTCCAAATCTGGCAGCAATCTTATTCTGAATGTGGTCAACAGAGGCAAATAATATAATATTTACTGGGTTTGATGAGCTGATGGTTAAAGACCTCCTTCAAAAATCCTGGCTTTTGCCAAGGCAACACCTTCAAAAACCTTCATGCCTTTGAAGGAGATGGAGAAATGCCCCAGTTTCTCCTTCTGTCATTAGCAAGTGTACAGAAAAGCAAATATGAACTGTTTTATTCAAAACAGGCAAAATTGAGAAATGTGACTGAGATCCATGACATCCACATGATAAAAATTTTGCAAAGACAGTGCAATGGAGAAGAAAATACATAATTTAGCTCTGCCCTCACGTGAACATCGATGCTTGGAAATCACAAAGTGACCAAGGAGGGGGAATGAGGCTTTCTTTCTGACAGCTCAGAATGCCTTAAAATGATGTTATACTTGCATGATTTTTTTATTTCCTGTCAGAGACATGAAATCCTCTTTATCTACCAAATTTAGAAAAGTGATGGTCTCAACAACCTCAGCTACAAATTACTCCACTAGATGGGCTCTTCCTTTCTACATAAATAACACAGAGTTCTTGTATTTACTGCAATGCACATTTTTTAGGTATGGAGCTCACAGTAATTTTTAAAATTGTTCTCAGGTTTATATTTGACCTATTTGGAAATCTTAACGTCCCTATTTNACTGCAATGCACATTTTTTAGGTAATTTTTAAAATTGTTCTCAGGTTTACATTTGACCTATTTGGAAATCTTAACGTCCCTATTTAAACTAAAGTCTGAAAGCAAAAAACCTTTAGAAATGCTGTTACTAAGAACTTGTCATTCCTTTTCTGCTTATAGACTAGAATGTTTTGGGACCCTCCTACTCCTATAGTACAAATATGTACCAGATGTTTGTGAAAAAAAAAATAAATCTGGTAATCAGTCTAATTAAGCCCATAGATTTTATTGCATATTTTAGCATTTCATCAGTGGTCTGTAAAATCAAATTGCAAATGCTATTTACATGAGCCACAAGTCAAATGCAAGCAAAATAGCTCATTCAAATAGGGTATTTTTTTCTTGTCTTACTGCAAAAGACGTATCTTGCAGATGCTTGCTACTTCTACCTAAATTTAGAGTATTTGGATAACCCTTTTTAGGATTATTGTTAGCATCAGGTTTTAGAAAAAAAAGACCTCCATGGTCTGCCATATATATCTTGTCAGCCTCTCCTCAGGAACTTCTGACCTGATGGTCAATCCCAATCAAGCTGGAGATAGAAACTGGGAATAATTCAGGATGAAAAGGACTTTGGAGGGCACCTGATCCAATCTTTTGTTCAAAGCAGAGCCCAGTTAGATTTGGGACTTTGTTCAACAAGTTTTGAGTTCAACAAGATAGGAGAGTAGTCTGCAGTGTGTCAAGTCTCCACAAGTATTAAGTATTTCAGCAGATTAGAACACTTTTTTTACCATCCTTCACTGAACAAAAAACTGCTCTCAGCCCTTATGAAACACCAGACGATCCATACAGGAGAGTCTGAGACCTGAAATCACAGCACAAGGGGCTTCTCTGGGTTTACTGTTCTCAGAACCTCACAAAAACCCGACAGAACTTTCTAAAATCTACATCACAGCCAATTGTAACAGTACGTTGGCACTAAAGCATCCCCTTAAATATGCTAAATTATGTTACTCTAATAAGTACAGAGGTGAATGATCATTGATTGTGAATGAAAAGATACCATAGACTTAGCCTGGAAAATGTGTGTAATGAGCCTCAGTTTTCCATCACTATACACAGAGAAAAGTTTTACAACAGCTAAGTAGTTGAAGCTATTTAGGTTTAGTTTTTCCACGTGATCTGGAGCTGGGCTCTTTGCCCAGGTTTCATTCATTCTGTTTCTCAGTGTAAAGAAAAGTATTTAAACAAATTGGATTAACAGAAATCTTAGTCTCAGTAAGAACATCAAGTGATCTAAAGATCCATTTCTCTCCAAAACTGCCACCCAACAACTTTTAATTTGGTCCTTAAGTTCGCTGAGTGCTCGACAGCCCAGCTGAGTAACTGAGTTAAGCACTGCTAAATCTATCAGTCAAGAAATAAACAAATCAACTCTCTGGAAAAAGAGATTGATTAAGAATCATTTAATTTCTTAAAAAACAACCCCAAACCTTTTAAGCAGCGCTGCTAGGATTTGATTACATCTGTGGTCACTGATTCAGGTAAGTTTTCTGCACTGACTTCCACCTTCAAGTCTGTTGGCTGTTTTAGCCTCTCTCCACAGTGTTCCTCAGGCCAGGACCTTTGCCTTTCTTTGACCTGAGAGTGAGGCAGTGAAAACACGAAGGCACAGCCTGGAGAGCTTCAGTTTCTGGTCATGTGCCATCCTGGATGTCATGGAGCTGCCTCAAACCTTTCCCCTATGGCACATTTCTCACCACATACAGGTTGCCTAGAATAAAGATTTGTTCCTTATGTGGGAGAAGACCTCTGGCTCATTAGCTAGGTATGAAGAAAAACCTCTACTGATCAGAACACATGTCAGGAGCACTTTGGAGAAAAGATAAATCGTTTGAATAGTCCAAATTTAGGTTCAAGTCTGTCTTAGCAGTTCAGTAAATATGATGCTGCCATTGCCTGTGACAGCCTACACTTTGGGTTAAGCTAAAAACACAGAGGTGTCTGGAGTCATCTCAACCCTTGGTGAGCTGTAACTAAAGCAGCTGAGCACAGCAAGTATCTCAGGTGCATGTGACCAGTCCTCTAATTTGCCTTAGCTTTTGCTTGGCTCTGTGTGATGATGTGGTGCAGTGCACTGCTTTACACATGCACACTCTGTTACTAACTGTTATTTTATTGCTTGGGCCCACTTTGACTTAGTGTCTTCATTAGCAATGCAAGCACTGGGATGAAATAAACTCTCACCAAATCTGTTCTCATTACCAAATCTGCAGGAGTGGCTGATACATGGAGGGAAAGAGCTGCTAAAGCCTGGGATGGCTCAGAGAGGCATTTCTGCTGTCCATCAGTACCACACAGGATGGTTTAGAGATGAAGCTGGACTGTTCTCAGAGGTGAACAGCAAAAGGGCAAGAAATAAAAGTTGCAGCCCTTCCATTTTGGGAAGATAGAAAGGAATATAGTTTTTAAATGGTCAAATAATGCAACAGGTTGTCCAGAGAGACTGTGGAGAATTCTTACTCAAATATAAAAGGCCTTGAGCAACCTGATCTTATTTTACATGTTTTGATTGATGATTCATAGATATCTAATCTGACCTAAGTTATCCTGTGATTATATTATTTGAAGAATTATAATAAAACCTAGTAAGTTGGTAATGTTATATATGTATTGCTGTCACAGGTAACCATATATTTAATTATGTTTAGGAGGTAAGATTGAAGAGTAAAGCATTCAAAATTTAGGAGAGTTTAGAATTATGGCTGGCCATTGACCAATTAAACACTATGCATTTAAACCATGATATTATCCTTAATTACATGCAAGAATCCATTATTCCACCACTTCAGTGACTGAATGGGATTAATCATATTCAGTGAATAGGAAGTAATTCAGTATTTCTTATCTTGAACCAACATGGTCCCATATCGTATTTGCTGTTGGCTCTAAAAAGCCATGCTCCCATTCTAGGAATCCATAAACGTAACACCAAGATGGAGTGTCAAAATTGTCTTTGTGAGGTGAATTACTTTCTACATTTAACAGAAGAAAAAAAAAAAAAAAAAGAAGCAANAACATAAAAAAAAAAAAAAAAAAAAAAAAAAGTAAGGATTTAGAAGCTAAGTTTCTTGAAATGTATGTGCTGCCTTTGGCATAGAGAAATCTACACTGTGATAAGCGTGTCCTGAAAGTTTCCATTCCATAATATGGAAGGAAAAAAATCATAATCCATGGGTTTATGGCGTGCTAAACCAGTACCACATGTTCACCCATTCTTCCCAAGTTCTGAAAATACCAGTTTTAACACCAGAGCCTTATTTCATGCCTCAATATATTCTTGCTGAAATGAGTGGAATTGGAATAGTTGAAACTGGGGAATTACAACAGAATACCCTGTTTTTCCATACTCACATGTGTGCCTTAACAACCCCCTTCCTTTGTTAAGAGAGAAACAGATGCAGTGTTCAGAAGCACTGATCTAAGAGAAGACACCCAAGCAGCAACTGATTCATGGCACACATATTCTCTGGTGACCCAGGCACTGTGTATGAGGGCAGGTTTGGGGCTAAAAAGCATGAAATGCTGACACACCACATGCTGAGATGAAAGGGGAAGAGCAGGGAAGCTCCAAAGAGAAAATTAGCAGAAGACAACAAGCAGAGGAAGCACACAGCAGTACATCCAGCTGAGGGGGAGGATGGGGAATGGGTGCTCTGGCTGATTGGAAAAAAGAAGCTCAAAAGCTTCTGAAGATGGGAGGTTTTTAATCATTTTTTATCAACTACAGGATGCAAAGGATAAAAAGTACTATTTTTATGACATGTCAGAATAGGACATAGATTAAAAATGCACTTAAACATTTCTTTGGCTTCAAGTATTAAACAAAGATTAAGACTGTAGAATTCAAGATAGCAAAACATATTTTTTAGATAGTACAAGCCCCAAAGATAAAAAAAAACCTGTTTGCAAGCCAAGGAGGATATGGCCCTACAAGCATCTCACCTTTGCATGGCATTTGGTGCGCATTTAATTAAAAATACATTTTGAACAGGAAGATTGCATCAAGAAAATAAGTTTATAGAAATCAGAGATATCTCAAGTCATATATTATGGAAGCAAAACCACAGGTATTTTCCTTTTTTTTTTTTTTTTTTACATTTAAAATTTGCTTCAGTTAGTGACATTCACACTGTAACAGCTCAATGAAGATCTTATACAAAATGTTAGCAAATGCCACTGCACTGCCTGTAGAGAATAAGGGGCTTATTGACATAGCAGATTCCAGCATAAAATGTCATGATTGCAGTATTGACTAACAGCATATCAAAATAAACATCTGAAAGTCGAGGTAATGCTTGGAGACAATCATCCTGAACCACCAGCTCTGCACTTAAACAACAAAAACCCCCCATGCCTTCCTCCTGGAGCATTTTAAGACATCAACTAGAAATTCTGTTCAAGTGGTTGAGGCATAACATAAAGACTCTATCAATTTAGCCTTCTGTCTTAGGCAATTTAGCTCTTGACATTTTTCTCATTATTTTTGCTCTGTATCTTCAGTATGTATCACTCTGTGGGCATGGCAGCAAAGAGTATTTCATTCTACTTTATCAGAAATACTTGAGAAATTGTCTGGGGAATGGCTTTAACAGTGGAGCAATATACAAAACACTAACTTGCCTCTTCTACTGATCACTAAAACAGCACTGAAGTGCTTATAAAAATAAAGGTCATTCAGCAGCAGCAAAATCCACCCTATTTACCTTATTTATATTGATGGTGACACATGAAAAAAACAAACAAGCCACATTGGAATGACTGACTGATGTTCTCTCATTAGGGTTTCAAAGCAGAGAATTTTTCTCTTTGCATAGACTGGTCCATAACCCACAGCACATTTTGAAAGGACATGATTAACTTTACACAGAGTAATAATTTTAAATGGTATCAGACATGCTCTAGAATTGGTGCCACACAAACCCTTTTTTGTGGCCTGGCTTTTGCTTGTTGTGCCACTCTCCATTCCTGCTGCAGCTGACAGTAAATAAACTTCTCATTTTAGATGCTGAAACAATGTGAACATGCCCTAATTTCCAGAAATCATTTGCTTTCTTTTCTGGCAGATATATTTTGTGGCAGATATAGGCACATTGAATTCGGTCAAACAGTCAAGTTTGAATTAAATTATTTTTTGTTTTCCTTTCCCTTACATCAATAGCTAACCTAGTTTTAATCTGAATAGAGACATCAGCAATTTTTCAGTTACTACATGGAAGAAACATAAAACACTAATTCTTTTTTTTTTTTTTTTTAAATGAGAGAGGTATGACTTTTTCATTGCCTAAAAGAAAATTCTCCACCAAAGTTATAGTTCTCTTTCTGTGAGAGCACACAGATTTTTTAGTTGGAATTTAATCTCAACTCAACTTGGATACTTCCTTCTAAAGGATTACAGGAAACAAACCTAATTAGGTAGGAAGTAATAAAGAAATAGGAAAGGCAGACTCTCAAACCAGAGTACACTGTATCAAAATTTATGCTCCTTTAGATCCCTGAAGAAGACAGATCTTATAAATTGATATGACAAGGAGAAAAATTTCAAACAAAAAGGTTGGTTTTTTTACTATTGTAAATATGTTTTTGTATATACATGGTACAGTTTCACCTGCTCAGAAACCTGAACTTATTAAAAAAAAATGCAATCTGGAGAAGATTCCAGGTACTTTCAAACTGTGGACCTAACATTTTTCCCCCCAGCTCCTGGGAAAGAGCCTCTGTTGGACAATTTCCTGACTTTGCCTGGGTCTGATGACTTTTAATGCTCAAAGGGAAACTGCAAATCAGCTCCATCTACAGAGGGTGAAAATGAACCAGCAGCAGTGAGAAAAGCAAATTCTGGCAACATGGCAATCTGCTGCCTTATGAAAACTAATAAATAAAGCTCACACCTGCCATATAATTATTCCTGCAAGCTAAAGATTTTGTCAGATTTTGGAACTGAGGTGTGCAGAGAAACCTCTGCATCCCCAGATGTCTGTCTGCTTGTGTCTCCAAGGATGGAGACTCCCCTTCTCTGGGCAACCTGTGCCTGTGCTTGGTCAGACTCACAGCAAAAAAGCATTTTCTAATGTTCAGGCAGCATCTCCTGTGCTCCAGTGAGTGCCCATCAACTCCTGTCCTGTCACTGGGCAACACTGAAAAGAGCCTGGCTCCATCTTCTTTCCACCCTCCCTTCAGGTATTTCCAATCTGCATTTATTTTTTGTCCCACACAACAGCCTCTCTTAACTTAGCAAAATGCAGATAACAATTTGAGCATCATTATACCACATCCTGAGGAAAACAGACTAGCAAATGAGAGCCAGAATGAGTTCTGATGACTCATTTGGCCCCTACTACATTTCCCCAGTGTATTTTTAAAGCCTCACATTTTAACTCACAATAAAGAAATAAGTTTAAATGCCAACACTATTAAACTTGAAGGAATTTTGCTTGCAAGGGATCTGCTTAATTAATACCAATAGAAAAGAAGGAGAGACATGGATTTTGAACTAAATTAGTAATAAATGAGAAGTACAGGTTAACTGGAAAGTAAACACTGGGAGAGCAAAATTCCATCTCTATTACAAGTTGCAGCTCAATTAACTCCATCAGTATTGCCCATGTATAACAGAACTAAACTGACTGGTGTGCAATTCCAAAGCAAGATACCACTTACTTTCTTTCCTCCCACCCACAAACATGTGCTATAAAGGAAAAGATGAAATGAATTGCATAATTGAACAGGATGCCTGTGAGCTCTTCACTGAGCACGCAATGTTAAATACACGTGGGCTTCATTTATATTTTATTCTGAGTAACTCAGCAGTGCTGATCACAAAACACATTTACTTCCTTGAATTGTCCGAACAGAAATTAAGTCTCATACAGTGTTGGATCACTAAATGGATGTGAAACTGGATCAGTATAACTTAGTGTGCCCTTTCACAAGAAGGTAAAAGTGAAACCTTTTTCTTCACTTCTAACATTGCTAAGAAGCCATCTCTCTAGGTCATCTCACAGGAATGATTCCTAAAGAGTTAGCTCTTTAACTCCCTGTGGGGTTATTCTAGATCAGAAAAACTGTTTTTTCTTTGAAAAATTGGTCAGAAAATGCAATAAATATTTCACAATAATGCTTGTATAAGATCAGCTACTGTGGAACAATGTATTGTGCAACAGCTATTCAGGTAATTTCCAAATGTAGACAAGCTACTGCATGCTCTTCCCTTTAAGAGGACAAGGACACATCTTGCTTATCTCCCAAACCTTCCTGAGTCACTCACAAGAGGAAAGCTGAAGAATCTTGTACCTGAGGAACCCTCACAGCAAGTGATGGAGTAATTGCCATGGCTCTCCCCGGAATGTTTGGTTTCAGGGGCTTTGTAATGTGCTATTTTCTCAGAAATCAAAAGGGAAAAGGATACACCAAGAAGACAAACATTTACTCAGTTTTAAGGAAAAGCTGCCAGCTGTGTTGTGTTGGCTCTTTATTCCCTACCAGCTCTGTTCTGGTTTTTATTTTTAATTTATAGCCAGGGTTGGGTACAACCTCCAGGCAGATGTTTATTTTGAATATTTATATAACTTGCATCTTGTGAGGGAGGAGAGGAAGGAAGCTGCCTCCTAAGCCCTCGCAGGGAGCTGCTTTTTGTCTTGTCACCTTCTTTCTTTCTTTCCTTCCTGTGAACTGCTCATTTGCTGCTTTACCTGAGAAGGATTTGTCAGCCCTGAGAGTTTCTTGTGATGCCACCTCTCTGAATTACGTCATTATCTGCGGCGCTGCTCCGCCAGGAAGGAGCTTCTTTACTGCACGTGGACTGGCAGCTTCTCTCACATATCCTGCACTATTCCTCACTGCCCTGCCAGCTCAAAGACAGCAGGCATTCCCTCAACTCTGATCATGCCCTGACACTTCACCAGATTCGGGAACAACAAGGAGCTGTTGCCCAGCACTGATTATTTAGTTGGCCAGATGAGACATCAAAAGGATTTCAGCACAGGAGAGACACCAGCTGTGGTCTTGGCACACAAAGGGAGATTTTCCCAGCCCTAGCTCCTCTGCAAAGATTATAAACAGTCAGATCTGAAATTTAGGATAATTTGAGCCTAAATGTCAGGAGAGAACACACTGCTTTCAGTACTTACAAAGCTACAGGTTACTGCTGTTATTTTTCTCTTATAGAAGCAGAACCTCTTCACTTGGTAAAATGGAGCATGGAAATTTGTAACACACAGACACAGAGCTACTGTAAGCATTTAAACAAGTAACATTTGGTTTGAATCACAGATTTCCTTAAGCTGAGTCTAAATGAACACGTGCATGAAATTTAATGGAAATACTTAAAGAGTTATGATTTCTGCACTAACGATTATATAATACTATTAGCATCCCATTGTGTGAGGCTTTCAATTCATATAATTGGAAGATTACTAGCAAGAACTTAGAGTAGAAATGCATTCATATAAAAGCAAGTAAAATAAAATTATAAATCTGGATAAGTTTATACATCTTACCTCAGCACTTTTGCAAAATTTACATGTTTTAGACACATCTCTTTAATACTGGAAAATCAAACTCAGTAAGTTTTCCCAGCAGGGGTTACAATGACACAAAACCTCCTCCCAACAAAATGCAGCCCTCTTCCTTCTCATAATTCTCATTCTAGGGAAGCCTTTTACCATCTCTCCTTATCCTCCTCCCATGTTTTCACCATTTAATACCTTCACCTAATTTTGATTTTTTTCCCCCAAACTGGTCACGCTCCAATCATGACACACATGCATTCATTCCTGCATAATTATAACATCACAAAAATTTAAGAGGCAGAGGAGAAACCCTACTAGCCAAAGGTTGCTCTGAGAGGGACAATGTCAGCTTACACTGTGGTTTGGGTTTCCTTAGGACTGCTACAGCAGATCTACCAGCACAGTGCCTGGGAATTGCAGTAGCATCCCCTGTGCTCACAGAGCCCCCAGGGCAATGTCCTGTGATGGACTGAACAGCAAGGAGAGGTTTCTGTGCATCCCACAGTCTTCTATAATCCCTATATTTCTGAAAGGATACATCAACCATCAGTCACACAGAGAGAGAGGAAAAGGGGAACAAGATGAGATCTATCCAAACTCTCTAAGACTACAGACTTCCTGATTTTGCTCTGCAGTGAAATGCCAGTGTGGTACTGGTTCCCCACAGCTCTTCAGCTGCTGAGGCAGAGGAGCTCTGAAAAGTCATGTGGTCCCAGAATAAACTGAGGCCTTTGGTAATATCCTCCCTCCATTTTCAGTCACTAGACCATACTTAGTGCTATTTTCCTGCTGTTGTGTTTTCAGTGCTTTGATGCAATACCTGTTTCATGGGATGTTCACAAAGACATTTGACAAACTGGTGTCTCTGGAATTCGGGCTTTGCTCTTGGTGGTGAACGTTCTATTCTGTCAGTAAGGCTTTTATGCACTAAAAGAACACAAAGTGTTTCACTTCATGCCTCTTTTCATTCCTTTGGACACACAGCTGAAATGCTGACTTATGAGGGTAGACCAACATCCTCTTATCCTCAGAGGAAATGTACTATTGACCAAGAATAGCAGGTGAGCGAGTGAGGGCAGCTCATCTTCATTTCACTAAAGTATTCAGAATTATTTTTTCTTTCAGGTAGAATTAATTTCCATGCAAATTAAGTGGAATATGAAAAACTATTCATAATAAATCTGAATAAGGCACCAGGAAGTTATGAACAGGTCTGTAGTTCTGTGAAAGCTTTTATCTTACTTGGCAAAGTTTACATGGTCCAACACACTGGAAGCCTTCAGAAAAATGTCCTGTTGATGCAATTCCTCACCCTCCCTCTAAACAGCCACCTGGAAATGATTTGAGGGTTTCTCTGCTGTTCAGCCCTTTGTTTTTACGCCTCTTGTAGATGGCTTTTTTATGCCAGACTACCCCTAGGTTCTCACTACCAGAAAAGCAGTTTCTCAATAATTGTATTTTCATTTGCCACTTTCTAGCCTCAGACAATTTTGACTATTTTTTCACAGCAGACTTCTCTGTTGTGATGATGTACAAGTTACATTTTCTCTGTTCAAATGGAGAAAATTACTCTTCCCCACACTGTGGTGGAAATCTTATTGCTTTCGGAGTCCATCCAGCTTAGAAGACAGGACTTGCTTAGAAAACCTTCTAACTGCATTTTTAAACATTAAAATAAATTGTTCTCCTAAACCAATTTCCAATCATTCTGTTTCTAGCCAATGCTCACAGATATAAAGGTCAGGTATAATTGCTTCAAAACTCCCTGAATTTGTCCAGACTTTATATGGCCTATGTATTGCTTAAAGGTGACTATTGTAGCACATTTTATAACGAACAGTGAGATGGAACTTTGTTCTTTGCGGAATCTGAAATACAAAGTTTTTGATCTGACAGGAACATGATTTTTCTGAACTAGGTTTTTCTCCACTGATCTTAGTTAGAGTTCACCAGAGGGAACAGTACAGTGCTACAGCTTTAAAATCAATTTAGTTTAATTTTAAATCCGCTAAGAACGATGAGATGTTTTCATAAAAAATAACTCAGTAGTGATCTTTTAATCTTTCATTCTGCTTTCAGTACTTACGGCCATGTTAAAATGAACAGCCATTTGCAAGACAGGTGCCACTTTAATAATGGCTTAAAATTATGAAATAAAATTCCATAAAAATTCTAAAGAATATGAAAATATATGCACCAACTTTTGAGCTATTTTTAAAATTGCTTGGTCTTGGTGAATTTATTCTCCTGCCTAAGTCAGCACAGGCAGTGGAATAAAAAGATGGGCTTAATGCCATTCAGGTGGTCTAGGGCAGGATGTTTGGCCCCCAGAAGAGCTGAGAGCAGTCACAGAAGCTGTTCAGGCTTGGCACAGACTCAAATACCCTGTGCCTGCTCAGTGTGGCTGCCTGGCCAAGGAATAGTGTGGTCCCAGGGCTTCCAGGACAAAGCACCTTAATGAAAAGGAGAGTCCCAGAGGAATTGTTTTGTTTATACCATACTGCAACAAAATGGAGAACAGGAATGAGAGGAATCAGCCATTCTATATTTATATTTCACAGAGATATGCCACCTCTGCTGGTCACTTAAATTATAAACCTCACAGTGGAGTCACCCAAAATATCACTTTGAGGTCATTAATAAGAGTTTGTTACTAACATAAATTCTGCTTTGGTAATACAAACAGAAGATCCTCTGAACTACAACACTGTGATCCACTTAGCACTCTGTCCCATGCTACCACTCCTATAAAAAAGTCTATTTATTTAGCAATTCTCAGCATCAGTTTGCTTGAACAAAAGCTGAACACATGGACAGCTTGGAGAAATGTGTGGGACTTTGCAGAGCCTTTATCAGGTATCTGTAACATTTTTTTAAAGAATGGCATATTAGTGAGGTTGTTCCTTGAGGAGATACTGAGTCTTATTCTTTGTTGAAATGTATTTCTGTAAGTACTCACATTCATCCAGTAAGAGGGCTAAAAGATACCAGCTCACAATAACAGTATTTCCCTTCTCTTTGCAAAACTGAACACGTCCACACAAGAGGAAAAGTAGCAAAGGATCACACACAAATTTCCATGTGTTTTATTGCTACTTTTCCTTCTGTCTGAAACCAAGTGCAGCTGTAAGCACAGAACCTGAATTATTCTCTCTCAGCTGAGAATATCTAGCAGCAGCATTATAGATAGATTAAACTATCCAAAATGACATTTTGAGCAGCGTGACTCCATCTTATACCCAGAAATAAGTGGTTGCAGTGGAGCTGTTTCAAGAATACATATTCCTGTCTTAACATTGTATTCTTCCTTCAGCATTAAGCAACTTACAGTTAAAAACTTCTTCATTCTGTCTATCACTTAGAGGGCTGACAGGTCATGAAAACTTTGGCTGTCTCATCTAAGCTTAAGCAAACATGGTAATTCTGATAATCCTGGTATACTGCATTAATCACAGATGTGGGTCTCTTTGACAGTCCTTCTGTTGAGATGCTGAATTAAGGTTTTCACCTTTTCTCTTCTCTCCCCTCATTCCCTTCATGCCTACAGCAATACCCCTCTGGCTATCCTCTTGTCACACGAGGCTAGTAAGGATCTGAGTAAGATACCTCTACAACAAACTCAGATACTGAAGGAATGTTTTTCTGATTGCTCAGTAGTTAGTACTCTCTAATCAGTACTGACTCAATGCTAAAGTTACTGTATGCTTTTTATCACAGAATATTCTGAGTTGGGACAGACCCACAAGAAACATCAAGTCCAACTTCTAAATAAATGGCTCGTAGAAGGATCAACTCCATGACCTTGGTGTTATTGGCATCATGTTCTCACCCACTGAGCTACAGAAATATATTTATATTTAGGTATATAAAAAGAGATAAATAAATAGCTGATATATATAAAAAGCTGCTGATCACCCAGGGCTTTTCAGTTCACATAAATATTTGCCATTAGTACTACTCAAAATGAATCTGAGAATGTGTGTTATTCCCACTTTTGCCTCTTTAATTCTCCTGCATTTTTTAAAGGCAGTGGTGTGATAGTTCCTACCTGGGCCCTGCTGCATGAACTTTGACTTATTTTAGGATCTTTTCCATGACATCCCCCTTATTCAGTGCCATGCTGTTACTGCTCAGGATTGAGAGCAAACCCGTGACATTTGCTTGTCTCCTTTGTGTGTGGACCATACACGGTGGTGCAGACTGAATCAGCACACAGAAGGGATCTAAACCTTTTCTATACAGGCACATTCTTAAAATCCTAATTCCTCTGGCAATCTGCCCAAAGTCCTTTTCCACCCTACAGCTTTCTTAGCTTCTGGTTTTGTATGTCTGTTTTGTAACTGTGCATGTGATGTTGATACATTCTCAGGAGCTGGGTTATGAAAAATTAAACTCTGAATTGCAGAAATATTCGTATGGAAAATGATGCCTTCTCACTCATGAAAAGCAGTAAACAAATTAGCCTATAATACCTCCTAATGTTGTCATATTCCCATGTCTGTAAACACCGTCAGTTGCACTAACACTTGCAATCTTTGCATTATTAGGTTTCCTTCATTAGCTTCCACTTTAATTGAGAAGAAGTTTCATAAACCCCTCTATTATTTCTCAAGAGCATGGAGGAAGAAAAAGCAACCTGTGGAATATTCTCCCTTCTTCTCCATGGAGGGCAGTATGAACGATTGTTCATTTCAGTTTTCTATTAGCTTGACTTTCTACATGAGAAACATCCTCAAAGGCCTGAAGCTCAAAATGCTTCCCCAACCTGATAGCATCTTAATGTGCTCTTGTAATGGATTCTGGAACAGGTGGCTAATAAATTAACCAGAGGTATGCAATCTATTATTGACTGGCATTATTCCAACCACATAGCTCTCAAATGACAGCTTGTTTCATGTAAATTTTATTGTATTGAAAGTTCCATTTGTTACCAAGAGGCTTCCTTACAGATGGAAAGAAAATGCAAATAATATTTTCTACTTTACATAGGATAATGCTTAAAAAAAGCAAGCAAGCAGGATTTTCCTCTAGGCCTTTTGCACTCTAGGATGTTAACCAGCAAAGTAAATATGTTAAAAACATAGCAGCTCTGTAACAGAACAGATAAAAATTATATATAAAGACTTGTTTGGTCCTTTTCACAGTACCAAACAGAGCAACTCTGAAGCAGATTATGCAGACCTCTGAATAATGTATCTTTATCCTAATTTTGCCATGCAATACTGTACAGATTATTGAGTACTTTTTAATTTCCCTCATACTGAGCCAAATGGCCTTTTTCTTAGAGATTTCTGATCTCTCATCACCCACTGATATCCATCCCTTAAAAAGTAAAACAAAGGCTTTTCTGCTAAGTCTCTTCTTTCCCTCCTTCTAGCTGGCTACTTATTTCCTCCTGGGCATGAAGCCATGAGAAGAATACTCTTAGGGGAGTTATTCTGGAAGAAGAGATTCTCATTCATGAAAGACAGCCAAAATCTCTCTCCCTCCTGCTCCTACATCAGCTTGCAGGGTATTTTCTTGCAGAAATTCCTGCAGGATTGGAGGTAGGGCATGGGACAGGCCACATGAGCTTTGCGTGTCCAAATCGGGCACAAGGACTGAACCACAGAGTTTGAGCCTGATATATAAAGTTTAAAAGGACTGGAGGGCTTAGGAAACAGGCACTAAGAAAAGCTGTGCATTTTCATAAGTAACAGAGATTTGAGTCTTCCCTTGAAAGTGATTTAGTTTGGTCTGGAGAAAAAATGAATTAGAAATCAGTATTTCAAGCATGCATCGCATAACTTACAGATTGTTGGAACATGTGGCTTTACATGCTATGACTGACATATACATACGTCAATTTTCTAACTTTAATGTCAAAGGAGACAAGGGGATTGACACTTTTTCCTGTGATACAGCTGAATAAATATGTTCTTCTGAACTGATGTTTCCCTTTGTTAATCCTTTCTACCTAACAATCCTGTCCCAATAAATGTGAAGGACAGAGCACTAAAACCAATTCAAATATTTCCACAGACAGACCTATCTTGTCTTTCACCCATTATTTTGCTGTTTACCATTCTATGCTCTAATTCTGGAAAAAAATTACTTCTGCTATGAATTGTATTTATTGATTCTGTATTTTTCTGTCTTTACTCACTGATGTTTACAAGCTGATCCAGTAAGTCTTTTAAGAGTTATTTTATTCTTCACCATAACCACAACAGTTGAAGGATAACACTTACTCATTCATAGAAAAGGGAGTTGTTTATAGAACAAACAAAACAGTTTGCTTCTTTCTTTTTTGAAATCACTTACATGGAGAAGAAATACATTGATATATATGATATTTAAAAACTTGAGCTTTCAATTAATATTTTAAAATTAAATAAAGAATAAGAAATCAAGTACTGCATTTGTGAGGCGACAACTTCAAGAGCAGTTTGGTCACTTACAAGAAGGAAATCACTCAGTGACATTTTCACTGAAATAATGTGCTGAAGGCAACACCACAGAGAAACCTTAACCTGTCAAATACACATTTAGGAGTTTCCCTAAGTGAGTATCTTCACAGCATACATTAAAAAAAATAACAATAAAAAAACCACAAGTCAGTAATGAGATTTGCCAGTATAGAGCCATTAAATAAAACAAAGAATGCTGCAATGTAGCACAAATAGAATAAGGAACGTTGAAACATAGCACATTTATTCTTACATGTGTTTTATAGTTAATGTGTCCTGTTCTGTGGGAACAGGAAATGTTTTCTATTTTGAGTTCTTTTTATCTGCCTCCCTACTGCCAGTACTTTTTTACTTCTGTTCAATGTGCATACAAATTGGATAATCACAATGGTTCTTTATTATTTTTTCTTTATACAGAAAAATAAAGGCCATCAAAATGAGCTGTCCTGGTATTCCAACAAAGTTTAATAATAAAAGCCAGCTAATGGTTTGTACCTATGGAAGCTGTAAGGAAACACCAATAAAGCATGACAGGTTCCAGTGGCCTAAGGGAAGACAGCTACCCTGAGAGAACTTGGATGTTCAAACAGGAATACATGCAGTGAAACACCTACTTCCTAATCAGCATTCAAAAGTTTGGAATCATGTGTCAGTACATCCTTTTCTGTCCACATTTGGTAACTATCCCTGCAGGCTCAGGGATAGTTACTCAGAACACACCACAGGACAGAGCATTTAAAACAAGGGTGACAAAACTGTCAGGAACTCATCTGTTCTCCCTCACCAGATGAATTGCATTGGGGAACTACCTCCATGCTCCTCACACCTTTTCCCCACAGCACTGAGCCCAAGCCAGGCAAGCACAGGAAGTCCTGGGAAATCATACTCGGCTCAAGACATTCCATATCTCTGAAAATCAGTCTCACTTTCTGTCTGACATCAAGTTCATCCTTTCTCAGACTGGCATCAATCACCTGATGCTGCCTGAGCGGGGTCAGGGCACTGTCCTGCAGAGGAGTTCTGCACAGGCAGGCAGGGCTCCTTTTAACCCTCATAAATAATGCAGAGAAAACATCAGCCAATCTTTTCCATTTTCCTGACCTCCACTGTATCTTTTTTATTCTTCTGAATTCAGTTATATTCGAATTAAAGCTGACTTTTGCATTAAGTTGAGATGCAGTGCATTCCCTATCATTCCTTTACTGAGTGGCAATAAGAAGTCATGAGATATTAATGAGGTATTAACTAATATCTCAAACTAATGAGATATTAAACTGGCAGTTTCACTGACACTAGAAATTATTTTGATTGTAAGTTTAGGTTTAATCTGCAGAATTCCTGATAGTGTTACCTCACTTATCAACACTTCTTGTTTTACATAGACAAAATTAATCTTAAACTTCATTAAGGCATTTAATTTGAAATTTGTGGATTTAATTTCAGGTTAAAAACTGCATCTTATTTTGTGACTTCTAGCTCTTTCCATATTTATAAAATTTACTATGACAAGTACTTTTTGCCAGTAAGGATCAAGACCAAATAGTATTTTCTGACAGTATTTTGATGCAACGTTGTCATTATTGTACATACAAATAGTATGATTTACTAAACAATATCTAATTATGTAACGTCTTTATCCCCAGGAAGACGCCTTTATTTCATCCTTGTTCTTATATTCAGAAGACTCAAAGGGAAGCTAAAATAGTTAGATGCTCAGTTTGATTTAATTATTCTGCTGTTCTGTTCCATGTTTGTCCCTGTGTCTTCTCTGTAGGAACTTTTTATTCTTATTCTGAGCCACTGGCTACTAACCCGGTAAGGAGAGATACTCACACTGATTGTACAGAACACTTGATAAACCTCTCAGACAGCATTATTGCTACATTCATCAGGCTGACATTTAAATTCTCTTAGCCTGTATCAGTGCAGTATCACCAGAAAATTTCAAATTTCAAACAGTACAGGTGAAAGTGAAGAGAACAGCACAGATTACATTTAAGAAATAGGTAAAATAATAGGATGAAGTAAAAATCTTTGCATTATTTAAATCCAAAGGAAGAATTCCTTGTTCTGAAAACTATTCTGAAAAATCAAATAGTGACAGACTACATGTCTTGTAACTTGATAAACTACTTATAAAATGAAGTAATTTTGTGATTTTCCACCGTTTTTCTTGTCAGTGGAAAGTGGGCTACCACTATGAGTATTTCTACTCCTCTGTGATAAACTGCCATCTCAGGCAGCGGCTCCTTTCAGTGTATAATATCAGCAGTCAGACAAATAGAAGAGCCATTAAAAGAAAAAAAAAAAGAGCAAGCTTTTTCAGCAGATCTTGTAGATATGCTCCAATTCCATACAATTAAAAAATGCAAAATCTAAAAAATAAATAAATGAATAAAAAACAGGACATGATAAGTAAAGAGGAGGTGAAGGAGGCAGAAGAAGTAAAAGAAAAAATATTCTTAAATTGTCAAGAAACTGAAAAAAGCCTCACAACCTTAGGGAGAATTTTGTGTTTCACTGTTATCATCCCACAGTGGTTTTATTCCACGTGCAGACACTCCTGGAACTGTGTGGGTTTGAGCTCTCCAGGACAAAAAGCAAAGCAAGACCTCAGTGAGCTGCCTCCAGCCCTGGAACTCACACACACCTTCAGTCCCCAAAGGCCTGAGCTTTATGTCAAACTTTTATGACATTGAGCAGATTCCTGGCTAAGCCTCTGAGAATCATAAATGTTATAGCTTTTATTTTTTTTTTTTTCTTTTAAAAGTCTACTGCAAATAATAGAGGGCAATGTGAAGATCACTGTAGCATAAAGGAATATTTGTCTTTCTAGAATAAAAGTCTAAAGTTTTGTTTCTGTGGCAGTGAAGATTTTGTGTTTCCTAAACCAAATGTTCCTAAAACTGATTGGATGTCGAGAGCTAAACAAGAAGTTCTTTTAAAGCAAATGAATATTTTGAAAGGGATAAAATCTAACCAATACTGTGAAATACATGACATTTCACTTCAGATGATTACCTTGTAACTAGTAAATGGTTCTAGTAGAATTCTAGAATTTCAGATTCTACAAGAATAAAATTCTTGTAGAATTATACTCTGAATCCTATGGTATTGATAACTGTCCGAACAATTAATTAATAGCTTAAGGGGATAATTGATCTGAGCTGCTAAAGCACATCCTCCATGCTAAATTGAAAAAAAAAAATTATAGTTATTGTTACAATAATTATTATAATTCCCTCCACTGCCAATGAGAAAGATCCCTGAAGTAATGAAGTCCAGAACTCTGAGTAGAGGAATGACTGCTTTATAAATAAAATTATCTCTGTCCAGCATATTTACTGTCATGAGACATTTACTTTTGTTAATCATATAGACAGAGTATGTTTATCAGGAGATTTTTCCAGACAGAAGAATAAGTTTCTTCATTTCTCAGTACAGGCAGGACTTAATGCCACCGAAAACTCTAAATAAAAGAAATTCCAGAACCAACTTCAAGGGAAGCAAAAGACAAAAACCTCCCCGACTTCAGGAACCATTTAGTTTCATTGTATGCTGCCAGTTATTTTTTTTTCTGCATTTCTAAAACCATTTCCAAAGTTACTCTTTGAGAATCAATCCATAATACTAAAAAGAAAAAAACCCTCCAAAGTAGCATAAATCAATCATTTTGTATCTTTTGCTTAGTTAATGACTGACACTAAAAGATTTCATAATTGCTAAAAATGAGAGCACTTTATCAGGGAGTGATGCAAAATCTCTGTAAACAAAGAAGAGAACCATGACAGGGTATAGCTAACATTGCATTTTAACAGCAAAGACATCCAGAAATTTATTTATCAGTCAGAATTCTGAGTGCCTGTTACTGACATTTGGCAGAATCACGGCTATGGTACAGACAGCTCCTCAGACCTGTCATTTAAAACCCCTGCAATTTTAAACGGACCCTCCATCATGTCTAACACCCAATTATCTTGCCTTGGTGGTTTTGCTAGGGAAGGAAGACAAACAATTATCAAGGAGGGTGGTGAATTTAGAACGTTCAAAAACTGATCGCGTTTGAAGAAAGAATAAAGTTTTGACCCCTACACATGCTTAACTTAAACCTATGTTTTAGATTTTTTTAAGAGCTCAATTAATATAATTTTTTTTGCAATATTCATTATGGCCAGTGAGATGAAAGATCAATTAGTCACACTCCTTTGCTCAGGACACCTGATGAGCAGGGACACTACAGAAACCATGAAAATGCTGTAGTTTACACTGGCAGACACTTTCCATATTTACTTGGGCTGTGAGACACATTCTGAACTTGCACATCCTCTCAAAATGATGGGATTTATTTTTTTTTTTTAATTTAAAACTTGACTACATTCCTTTTTCTATATTCCGTTTCCTATAAGTACCTAGAATCTTATTAGGTTTCAACTGTTCAGGTTTGCCGCCTTTCTCAGCCCACAGCTCCCTGCTTTTTGTGGGAACTGGATGATCTTTAAGGTCCCTTCCAACCCAAACTATTCTCTGATTCTGTGATTTTTTGGTGCATGCCCAGGTCACCCCCTCACCCCTGTCTGATTTCAAAGGTGGTGAGAAGTGCTTCCCTCTCAATAAAGATCTCAATCATTTAGACAGGGGAGAAGAGATAAAACCTCCACCTCCTTGCATGGACACAATCACCAGCAGCACCAACAATTCACATTTGCCTGTTCAGCATCTGGTTCATCCCAGAGTTCTGCAAGTGTACCTAAGAAGGTACTAAGAACTGCCAGAGTTAATGAGTGAAGTTCTCATTATTTACCAAAGTCATAACCAGGACTTCAGAAGACAACTACTGCAAGTAAACTGTAAAAAAATGCAGGAGATTTTCACAAAATAATACATTTCCAGTTTGCACAGCAAAAACCAGTGAACTGCTGTGTAAATTTATATACAGGAGCTGGAACTGTAAAACCACTAATAAAGCTGCTTCTCATAAGATTCTTGCCACACACATTCGGCATGTTGAGTAAAGCCAAATAAAGTATTTCTGAAGAATTAAGAAGGTAGCAATTTGTACAGGATTATTTCCTTATCCCCAACTGCTTCTTTTTGCCCTTTCATTGCTGAGGCAATTAAAATTTTAAATAAAACTTGAATGAATGCTAGTGAGCATTAATCCAGAACATATGAAGATGGAAACTAGTAGCAATCTGTTCTAGCAACCAAAGTTATGTCTTCCAGGCAGGCAAGTGCCTCTTTCTGAGGTGACCTAGCCTGTAATCCCTCTAAAGTATATTGGTTGATACAAGTAATTAGCTCAGGCAAATAACTAAATAAATGCCTGTACAAGACATTCTCAAACTAGGATTTAGCAACTGCAATGAAAATGGGTTTTTAAAACCTTGATTTGAAATGGAAATTGGGTTCCTTGCCCGAACTGAAGAATTCCATAAAAAATAAGGTTAGCACCTCGCAGTCTGATGGGCAAAGATACAACCCAACTAAGAATTCCTCCCGTTTCCTTTTACACTCAAGCATCTGACTCTAGATAAGGACCACAGGAGGGATGGCAATACTTGAAATAACAGTAGCAGTAGCACTAACAGTAGGAGATAATAAAATTAACAAAATAGGAACTGATGTGCTGCATTCTGATTACTGAGGCTTTTGCTATTGAGCCATAATTTGGAGAGCTTCCTCACAAGTGATCTGAACATTACAGGCCTAGAAATCATCATGAAAATGCCAGAACAGTCACCATCTCCACTCTGCAGCATATGTAAAAAATCAAAATGTCTTAAGCTCTTTGCTCTTTGGGGTATTTCTACTTTTGCTCTGTGTTTTTGAGTACAAAGATGTTGTTCAGTCTCTTCACTGGCTGCATCCATTCTCACAGCATTGTTTCCAGAGCTCCAAGTTGCCCAGCAAGTGACTCCATTGTAATTTAAGAGTACAGAAAATGGGTTCTGATAATTTTCCAAGCAGATATGTTTGGCTTTAATAATTTAATTTGCACAGTCACACATAAATCACGTATGCAGAAAGCTTCAGAACTTGACACAGGCATGGATTTGGTGATGGGGAAAAGGACTGCCTTACCAGCTCTGCTTCATGAAATTGTCTGTTTATGAGGATTATAGCAACAAGATATGATTTCCCTATTTGCAGTAGGGTGTTCTCAAGCCTTAGCTCAGTCCTGGGGACTTAAGTGCTTGTAGGACTTATGTAGTTGTGGGATTTCACCTTGTTTTTCAACTGGTGACAAGCAAAAAAACAGTATTTGTGTAACAAAACAGAAACTGAGACCCTTGCTGAAAGAAAAACATACCCTAAAGCAAAAATCTTAAAACAGAGTTTTCTGAAAATATAGCAAACACAGTCACAGAATCACAGAATATGCTGAGCTGGGAGGGACCCACAAGGATCAGCCAACTGCTGGCCCTGCACAGGACACCCCAAGAATCACACCCTGTGCCTGAGAGCATTGTCCAAATGCTTACTGAATTCTGTCAGGCTTGGTGCTGTGCCCACTGCCCTGGGGAGCCTGTTCCAGTGCCCAGCCCCCCTCTGGGTGAAAAACCTTTTTCTAATGTCTAGCAGAAGTTTTGCACTAACTTAAGTTAGTACAAGCCAAGATCATTACCCAAGAAGTCACGAATATCTGAAAATTAATTTTGGCAAAACAAAGATTTTACTGAAGATGCCAGATCTTCCAGAAATGACCTTGTCCAATTTTTCAGGGGACTTGTGAGTAAAATACCAGTTGCTGTGCAGAGTACACCAGTGTGAGGCTTTGACTGATAAAGGTCAGAGGGCAGGCAGAAACCTTCGCTTCCCAACCAATGCACACCCCTTTCCAACACAGTGACTGTGTGAGGGAGGGTCTCCCCCTCCCCATTTCCCGTGAGGTCTGACATGATGTGACAGATCTGTCACCCACAGGCCTGTGAGGTGTGACATCCAGCAGGTTTGCTGTGATGCTGCTTTAACAGTGATTGAAGAGCAAAAGTCGATTTGTAAAAGCTTTCACGATTCCTCTACACCCATCAAACACAAGAAGAAAATCTGTCAGAAGCTGCTCTGTCCCAGAAAGGACTGAAGGCTGGCACCAGGGCTTTAGATGAGGAGAAAAGGCACTGCCATCAGCTGGCAGTGGGCACCAGCAGCCACCCCGGGCAGCCTGCCCAGGCACCTCAGCTCAGAGCTGCAACAGGAGCTGAAGCTTGGCCCCTCCAAATCAGTTCTAGGCTCAAATTCCTACTCTTATTGTCTTGCTGTGGCCCTGTGGGACAGCTTGGGGACAATAGGGCTCATTGCTTATTCTCTGACAAGTTTCAATGTGCTAAAGCAAAGAGCTCATTCTCCCAATGGCAGAAATGTCTCTATTTCCTCTATTTCCTCAGCTGGACTTCAGAAATAGACAAGGTGCAGAGATGTGGAATGGCACCTGGCCACAGCTCAGAGAACAAAGCTGGAGCTGGCCAAGGGCTGCCTGGAACAGAATGCAGAATGGGTTGAAAGGTGCCAAACTTTTTAACTTCTTTCTTTCTTTTTATCTCTTTGCATAAATATGCATACAAGCGTGCATATATTTTTATGTATGTGTCCATATGTGTGTTTGTGCATATTAAAATCAGGCCTGACAAGCATATAGTGAAAAACTGTATTGAATTTATTCCGGCTTTGTCATCGTCTCTGTTCAACAAAACAAACAAACAAATTAGGTAAAATGAAATAGTGCCTTTTAAAAATGAACAAAATTTCCTCCTGCAAAAGCAGGGAGCGTGGGAGCGTGCTGTTTGCCCATCTTCTTGCTAGTTCTCCACAAACAACTTTGGAGCAAGCTGGCAATTTTCAGACAAGTACAGAAAAGTCCAAAAGATATATTTCTGTAACTTTCATGAGAATCAATATCTGCATGAAGACAGACCCAACAATAAATGTACAACTGTGAACGAATTGTGGTGATTTTTGCCTGTATTCCAGCCAAATCAGTAGGAAATAGAAGAGAGAGCCCCAAGCACAAATGTGAAGGAAATGAAGTAATATCAGTCCTGCTACTGATACGACAAATAATTTAGTCTTTAAGAAAAAAAAAAAGAATATTTTTACAAAAACACAGAGATAATACATATTAAAAGGAAACAAAAGGCTGAAATTTGCTAGGCATGACTTTGGATGAAGACTTTATACATGTCTTGATCTATTTATAGCCTATATTCAGACAGAAATATCTCTGGGTATGAGAAAATCAAGTTTCTAAAACTTTCAACAGAAGGAAACCAGAACGTATTAAATTAACAAAGTTCAAGTTAAAGGCCTGTATTTATGAAGGCATGGTACAAGGATAATTAAAATTTCCAGAGATAAATTAGGATAAATTTTATTAGGAGGCATCATGTTCTTTAGAATTGAGACTTCTGTTGCCAGAAAAAAAGAAAAAAAAAGAAGAAAATATTGTGATTTTGACATCAATCTTCTAAGATATGACTCCACACTGATGCCTCACTTCTAAATGACTGCAGAGTAGTTAAATCTCTTTGTTAAAAAGCATGCTGGTAAATGATTACACACAGAACCTCACTGAAAATACCACAGCGGAATCTGTGATAACCTCAGAATATATATAAATAATCTGTTCCTAGACGTGTTTCTCCCAAAAAATAGTGGTTTATAGAGAACTACTCAGGCAGATCAAGAGAAGGAATATAAGCAGCAAATGCCTGAAACCAACTCTTTTAAACAACAATTAAACACTTTTGAACTGCAAGATATACTGACTACAAACTGCCCTTTTCACGTTCTCTAATGAGATATTGGCAGATTGTATCTAAGTGTAATTATACAGCTTTAATAATTCTATAAAAAATATATTTCAAAGGGTGATTTTGAATGCAGCAAGTGGTGCACTATTGAATTTCAGACAATGCCAGCAAGGCTGCCTTTTTCCAAACAGAAAGTTTCATGTTTCTCTAGTGAGCTCGTGCCCAGCTCTGTGAGCAGCACAAGGATTTCAAACTCTGAATTTCAAGGTCTGAAGCTCCCTTGTTCCAGGCAGGTATTACAGAACACCAGAGTTTAAACAGAGCAGAAAGCTGCCCCTCCAAAATCCCATCAGGAGTTGTAGCTTTCTATGCAATCCGTATAAAGGGCTTTGTTTTTTAAATGTTTAAAAGTTTTCAGTTCTTTTGTATCAGTTGGTCTGTCTTTATCTAGCGTCTTGCAACGTTTTTTCTGCTGCAAGGGATGTTTTAGTTATGCAAGAAAAGGTTTCCAAACTACTAGGACCTTTTCTCTTGTCGTGATACCAGCCTAACACAATTATTTTAACAGTTTACTAAATTTTAACTCCTGCTCTGATGTTCTACAACAAAACTGTAACTTGAAAAAAAATGTTTATGGTGAAATCCTCAAGTTTTGAAAACATGGTAGGAATGGTGGGAATATTGGAAATATGGTAGGAAGTATGGTAGGAATATTGGAAAACTCTTAACTGTATAAGCAGAACCACAAAGCACAGTAACAAAATTTGATAAAAACTCTCCAAAATAAAGAAGGCCTGTATTTTTTGAGAGCATACAGTAATTACCTCACTTTATGATTAGCAAACTGGTGCAAGACTCAAAACTGCAGAGGACACTGAAAGTCTGCTGGGCATTCACTCATGGGTTAAAGCAACTTTTAACTTTCAGGCTGTGCCCTCAGAGAACAAGCAACAAGTGGCAAAATTCCCAGGACAACTGGTAAGGTATGGATGGATGGATGGATGGATGGATGGATGGATGGATGGATATGTGCATTACAAGTCACTCCAAGGCAGAGCAACACCCACAAACGACACCACCAACTTCACAGTGGCAAAAGCAAATCACGCAGGAGAGCACAAAGGAAGTGGAGGGGTGGAGAGGTGAGTGCCAAGCAAGCTCAGCAATGAGGAAAACAAAGCTCAGCTTAATATTCTCATTTATACTTCAACACTTGCACTGGGAGCTCTGCCCTAACTCATAATAAATGTTTAACTTCAAATACTTATGTCCTTGGTTTAGGAGGCAGCCTCCCTTGCATTGATGCAGCATTTGTAGTTGGTTTGGGGTTTTTTATACTTTTTTTACCTGAGGCAAACAGATAAATATTTCACCACTTTATGTACTATCAAGGGCCTTTTCATGCTACTAATAAGGAAGTAATGTGCTGCTAAAAAGAACAAACAACTGATTAGTTGTGAAATAGTCCCACTGATACTGAAAGTAGCACTAAATCTGGAACCTCAGAAAAAGGAAACTGTTGTCTGGTGAATGCCTGAACATTGTTGTGTCTGCTTTTATATCAGTGCATTTTCTGGACAGAGAGTAAAACAAATGAGAGACTAGTTAAGATTTAGAGCTTTGCTCACTTTTTAAGGTCACACTCTCTTAATGAGTAATTGTTCATCCTGGCACTTGCTGCCACTAAAACAGTTGATAGCAACTCTATTACCAAGTCAGTAGTGATAGAGATATATGTCCCTAACCCCCAACAGCCTACAGCTGAGGGAGAACAATGTCTCGTGCATCTTTCAATTTTCTCTTACATTTTTGAGCTGGCAAATGCATTCTGAAGGGAAGTCACCTTCACATACACACAGCTATTGCCACACTTACACCCATAACAAATGCCTATTTTACAATCAGACTAATTTTTATTAGTGTTTCATTATTTTTGACATGTCCGGTGGCATTGCTGTAAAGCAAAAAAAAAAGTTTTATGATGGCTTTTTCAATCAGCATCATCACTTTTATTCTAAGCTAGCAATCAGCTTTCTGCCTAATTTGTCAAAATGAAGCATGTAGCAATGTTTAGAGGCAGAGCCATGACATTTGTGTTTGGCTGAGGCAGTGGTCACCAGCCATCTCAATTTATCACTTTTAATTTAAGCTCCCAGGCCAATGATTTTCATTCTTAAAGCTATGACTGGCGCTTATGGATTTCAAAATCAAAGGGAAAATAAGCTACAGTTAGGAATTCAACCACTGAGATCAATGAAAACTTGTTTTATAACTGAGAGTGCTCCAGTTAAATCCCATCTGCCTGACAGAAGGAATTTAATGTTTCAAACAGTTCCTTTCCCACTCCAAACTGAGAATAACTTTTTATTGCAGCACTAAGCCACCACTTGCTGGACAGATGCCGACTATTGATGTTGTGCTCTCAGGAAATATTGTGAAGCAAGTAAAGGTGAGTGCGCCAACCTAAAGAACCATGCACAAATAACCAAATGTCGATCCCTGAACTGTCTGATTGTTGCTACTGTTCTCTTTTTAGACACCTGATGCACTTTTTCACTGCTGGAAGGTAAGAGCAAAAACTTGAGAGGAATTAATAAATGGAACAACATATTTCATATGAATTTATTGTGAAAATAAATGTCTGATAAATTTTTGAACCATTAGAAGGCGAATAATCTGGATTATTTTGTACAATATCTTACAATATCTCACAATCAGTTAATTTGATTTAGAATTATTTTATATCACTTTAAAATCTTAAATAGATAGGTACTTTTTTTTAAACTTTTATTACTTGTGAAAATATCTACTAAAATAAAGACTGAATAGAGACAGCCACGTGTCTGTGTATAGTGGTGTCATAAAAACACTCACCCACTCATGCCAGAAAAATAGAGAGTGAAGGAGAGAAACTGAAGTCCACATATTATTCCATACTACTCTATATTACACAAAAATGAACAATCTTGTTCTACAGAAACTGGGAAGTAATTTAAAAAATTTAAAATATACTTAATGTGGATATTTAGATGGAATGCTTTGTTTTGGTTTGTTTTCTAAATAGCCCTTCCTTGACCATAGTTTTCCATTTAGAAAGAGATGCTATGATTTCCTAAATAATCCCTGATCTTTTGGTGAATCACTATTTTTTGTTTTGAGATCACTAGTGTCATCCAAACACCAAAGATTTTAGCTGTGAAATAGCCAAAGATGATTTGAGGGACATTTTCTCTCATTAGTCTCCCTGTAAATCCTTGAATTTACAGGATTATCTACCCCCACTCTACTGCCCTGAGTTGGTCTCCTTCCCAATTTATCATTCAGTAAAGAACCCCAAAGGAGCTTGCTGCACTTCAAAATGAAACGTCCCATACAGGAAATAAGCTTCAAGAAAAAAAAAACAAACCATATGGAAAATTAGTACCCACTAAAGGATTGGTCACATACATTTTGTTTTGCATAAAATGGCTGTGAAAGTCATCAGAAGTAAAGTAATTGCTCTTATTGAACTCTGGAGAATTTGTATTATTGCAGATAAATCTGTGCTATTCTTGTTTCCTTGTTGCAAATATTGTAGTTTTTACAAGGTCTATCAAATATTGCTGTAACTCAGAATAATGGAATATTTTCATACTTTGAAGTCCATAGAATATGCTGTAGTAATAATTACCTTTATTAAGTCTTTTTATCCTTAATAATTGCAAGGGTATCTAAACACCCCAACAAACAAGCAGGAATATCTAAGCAGAAAGAACAACAACAAAAAAATCTGAAAAAAACTCCATGGAAAATATGGAAATATTACAAAATGTTTCCACAAAATTAAACATTCTTATTGCAAATAGAAAGATGTTAACATATTAACCTGTATTTAGTTTTAGTTAGACTAATGAATCAGTGACAAGCTATTATTTCACACTATTTATACATCTATTGAAAGACTTTTTTTATAATATATGGATGCACATAGAAACAAAACTGTAGATAGTAATTATTATGTCTTTTTATCCTTCAAATATCTTTAATTATAGAACAAGTTTGTTATTGATATTTTAATTAATTTTAATCTTCTATCAACTGAGATTAATAGTGACTTGCTCATAAAAACTGACATATATTCCACCCACTCCATTTTTTTTGAAGATGCCAGCATTATCCTCCCTAAAACTTCCTTAGAAAGCCACATTTTTAATGTCTGACAATATAACCATTATCCTGAAAGGCAAACAAACTTTATTCACAGTGCTTCTTTAGAGAGCTTAGCTTTATTATGTTTGGTCAATTAACATTTGTTGCAGAAGTTTCTAATTCACCAGTTCATATCTGAAATACCTTGTTTCCTACCCTGACTAGAATACCCAATGGTGATCCTTTCCACTGTCTATCATTCATTGTGAGAGGTTCCAGATAACTGAAATGTGCCTAATTATCCTAACATGGTTCTTGGGAGAGTGCAGAGATAGCACCAATGAGCTTATTTGATATTCCAGTTAAAATCACCAAAGTCAATGAATACACCTCTCATTCCTCTGATCTCATTTAATCATGTGCTGAATGCCCTTCACAGCTACTGACTACAACAGGAACAAACAAAACCAAGACACATTTCTTATCTCAGTGCTGTGTGCCTGCCAATTTCTTTGTAACGAGTACTTGACATATTTCTCCACAAACACCCCTTTCACAAATTGAAATAAACTATTATTATTAAATATAAATTTTTTGCAGCACTTGGAATTGCATTTCAGTGACTACAAGTTAAATCAGAAGTCTGCTGAAAATGCATGTCATGGACAAATGGCTAATGGTTATAAATAATTGTGTACTCTGCAATGAAAGAAACAATTACAGAAGCTGAAAGACCACACTGGTAAGTAAATAGTGGGAAAAAATACAGCACTGATTAGCCTTTCCCCTTCTCATTCAAACTAGAATTTAATTTTGTTCTCCTCATACTGTGCAAGTCAGAGGAACATATCTTAAAAGATACACATTGGCTGACTCACTTAGGGCTAATTCTGGTGTATGAGACATGAAAGTAAATGCAATCAGGTTGACTTTTGCTGCCTTAAAAAAATAACTGGCTATCCAAATTTTCCAGCAGAAAAAGAACATCTCTGTTAAAAAAATTTATAAGCATTAAACAAACCATTCAGGAAATAAATCAAATTGTTTCAAAAGCCATTTTTCTCCTATGAACACTGTATAGTAATCAGGCACATGTGCAAAGAAACATCAGCTGCAAGCAGTGTAACTGTACAGAGGTGACTAGCAGAGTAAAATCTGTGATTAATAGCTCTGTTGTACAAAGACCTTGGCTCTAAACTCTTAATTCTGACAAACCTGAACAAGTCTGAGAACTGAGATGCAGAATTTCTGCCTTGTGGTTTTCTTTCCAATTGAAAACACTTAATTTATATACACATAGATATAAATATGCATACATATTAATATCGTTAAATACACTGAATATTGATTGCATAATGTTGAATTCCTTAAAAAAAAAATCTATTGTTTAAATGTATTGTTCATAATTGACTTAAAATAGAGAGCATGCATCGCAAGCTTTTTTTAAAAATTGTAATTTTTACTGTCTTCACATCACATTCAGTAGAGATGTTTACAGAGTGTCCCTGGTCAGTTACCAAGAAGTTGATACTTCTCTTCAAATTTTTCAGAAAAATAGCATCAGCAATGCTGATAACAGTGCAGCGTTGGGTGGATCTATCAATGCAGCTGTGGATGTGCAGTAAACAAATGCCATAAATTTCTTTTTATTGTCATCTAGGAAAATGTCATGTTCTTTCTTTCACATGGACTTGAGCTCTGGCAATGTCTGATTGAGAGTTTTGTCACAGTTTCATAACTGGCTTTTATTTGATTTGCTATTCCAATAATCAGCCATTAAAGAGAGCTGTTCCTTTAGATTTATAAGCTATAAACGGTTTGGAAGATAGTTCAAAGGGGCTTCATCATGTCATTATGAAGAGATCTTCTTGACTAAAGTCACAAATGAGAATCTTGTGTGTAGAAAAAAAAAAGGAAAGTTGACTTTTGATTAGGGTGAAAGTTGGATGCTACTGTGGGAACCAGTTTAGGGTGAGTGAACAGGGAACTCCCCTGCCACCCCAGTGAGGATCCTGAAACTCTCCTGCCACCAGCCAGAAGGACTAATCTTGATAAACTGATAAACTGTCCTGGTAGTGTTACTGAGACACAGAATATCACCCAGATGAGGCTCTTACCACTTACACCACCTCCATGGTGATTATAATACTTCATGTCTTTAACTCATGGTGATACAGTCATGTTTATTCCTGGAAGAGACCCTGAAATCCTTCCAGGTATTCATCAATTTTTACACCAATGAGTGATAGGAGTGATTGTTCTTTCTACAGACTGTCTCCATTGAACCATAAATATGTCTGAGGAGTCACCTGTACCAGAAATAGACCTTAACTTAGAAAAAGGAATTAGATGAAACAGTTTCAAACACTGGCAAGATTTTGCCATCAGATTTGGAAACATCACCTAGGTTGTATCTGGCAATGGCTCACACAAAATAAGATGCATTAGACAACAGAATCCTGACAGATTTGCACTTTTGGAGTCTGACTGAAACTCTCAGCTGTCAACACTAGACAGACACAGAAAAATGAGACAGTGGTAGGGCGTGTGCCCTCAGAGTGAAGCCTCTTGTAGCTCAGGTTCTGCCAGCTGGTAGCAGGTCTTTGATGTCACAGAGACCAGAGTCACCCACAAACTGCAGAACTGAGCAAGGAGAAGACTCTCCAGGATGCAGGGGCAGAAGGAGAATTTCCCCAGTGTAAATTTTCCACCACTCAGGTATGTCTCATCCTCCCACTCCTTGTATTGTAATGTAAAAACGCCCTCTGTTCTAAAGGAATAGAATGTATGAATGCACACTGAGGGGATGCATACATGGACTGTTATTTGGAAATAGCAACTACTGTTTTAAGTTCTGTTTTGCTTAATTATTCATTATTTACTACTTTAATTATGCATGAAAAACCTCAATTACTTCTGAATTTTCTTTAGGCAATGCAGACACTATGGCATGCTAAGAAAGTTATATATTGAGATATCCCTTCCATTAGTCATAAGAGAAACATAAATTACAATTCAGCATATAATTCTCTGCTTCTTCACACAATGATTTAAAGTTGAGTGAGCACAATTACTTTGTACTCAGCATATTTACTGCTGTATAAAACTTTCTCTCTCTCATAAAGAAAAGGCATCCAGGCACTTTTCTGAACAATAGTATTGTAAAACATTTTTTGATGAGGCTGTTTGTGAAAACGTGTTTTATCTTGCAGTTGCTTACAAATCACTTTAGCAGTGATTTGGGAAAGTGCTTTAATATGTGCTAATGTGAGCAGGAACATTGCTTAAGTGCTTTTCTGAGCAGAATTGTGTTTATCTGTCCATTTATCTGAGTTCAAAGCAGGCATTTATTCTGGTATCTCAAAACATTTTGAAACAAAGCTACTGAAGGGTAGCATATAGATCACTTCCCTCATCTCTCCAGCTGCAACACTCATACTTCCTAGCACACCCTGTCCTATCCTGGTTTGCCACACCAGCTGGACAAGAGACAAGACACAGCACATGCTGTGATTGTACAAGACCATAAATACATATATTTTCTTGGCTAACCAGTCAACAGGCAGGCTGAGTGGTCAGTCAGCTGGTGTCCTTAATACAGAAAGGAATCCTCACGTAGCTGAACTTTGCTTTTCAACTTGCAGACCTAACCAAGGGCTGGGTGACTCTGAAGGGTCATTCTTCACAATTCTGTTGAACCTTTTTCACTGTTACCAAACTCACCTTGGCTAACAGGTTCACATTTCTTTATGGTACCTGACAGACAATGTGAGCACAGAAATTTTGTTTACTTATGAAGCCAAGAGTTAAAAACCAAACCCATGGATGTCAAACGTACGAATCCTTGTACAAAATTAAAGGAAAAGGTAATCAACATTACCAAGTGGATTTTACAACACTTACTCATATTAATGTTAGCAATTTTTTTTTAGCATTTGATCAGGTCTAGTAATGCTTTAGACATCAAATTACAGAGAGGTTTGAGGGATGCAGTTTGTAAAGCCTTTTTTAAGTGTTACTTTCCTTCAGTCTGCTCCTTGTCACTGTTAAAGCTGAGTACTGTACTTAATCTTGCTGATACTTGTGACTGCATGAGGAGGCAGTTAAGATTTTAATATTAGTTGTGGTAAGGCTCTGTGCATAAAAATCAGCTTTAACTACTTTTGAATTAGTTCACTTCTCCTGTCAGCAAATATTCCCCCTCTTCGATGCTCACAGACTACTCTCTTCACTAATGTGGCAGAATACATTTCCTCAGTTTCAGTGGATGCCCACAGAACTCTTCACTGGATTACTTCATTCAGCAACATGCCAACAGCAATGTTGTTCTCCAAAAAGAGAGAAAAGAAAATCCCCTGAAGAACAAGCTAATAATTTTGCATGTTTAATGATAAATCTGTTGATTTCACACAAAACATCCAAAAGAAAAGGCCACTAGAGGGGAAGTAAATCCAATAAGCTCAAAGAAAATAAAATGCCAGCTACTCTAAATGACTGTAGGTAACAGAATGGTCTGAACTTACAGCAGCAGAAGATTTTGGTTGATATTCTTAACAAAGATGTGATGACTGAATAAAATAGTTTATGTATTTACAAAGAGTCTTGCACTTCATGCAATGTGCATGCCAAAACCATTAAAACAGTATGTAGGAAAAGACTGCATATAAAAAGGTAGTGTGAACATGGAACAAATATGTTGTGTATGTGTAATTTATTGCACACCTGTATCTTTCATATTAGACACACATCAAAGCAAAAAAAAAAAAGGATTTAAACCAATATCTTTGGAGTTCTGGTGAAGCAGTCCTTGTAAAAACGAATCTATTTTTGATTTGTTGTCATGTCATATGTTTAATCTTGGATCTTTGTTTTCTATGAATATATGCACAAACCTGCAGCATCGTGCAATAACTACTGTCCACTTCACCAGAATTAAGATTAGAAGGAAAGACAGCCAACAGTGAGTTTATAATAAAACCTCTGCAATGTTCCAAAGCTTTAGTTCTACAGCTTACTTTTCTGAGGTTGGATACCTTAGCTTTTTCCATATCTCTTCTTATTTATGACTAAAAGTAACTCAAAAAGACGTCCATTTTTCTCTCCATACTTTCCATCAACAAAAACACCATGAATTTTCTTCCACATTTCGTACAACCTTACATTTTTTCCCTTGTCCCTTTAAATATATAGTCACCATGCTTATAGTTTTACATGATAACACAGCCTGTAAGCCTACAGGAATGGTTTTATCTTTATAACTAAATTTTATAGATGACTCCATTTCATTTATTACAGCACTTTCTCACGCAAAGCTGTCTTTTTATATCCAGATATTCTGAAAATCTGCTCTTAAATCCTCTGAAGCCCTTCCAATAGCATTTTTAGTAATGTAAGAATTACTAAAGGGAATGCAAACAGTCTAGAGTTTACTGTCAGTGTGTCAAAAACGATCAAAACATTAGTCTTTTCCCTCTTTTGAGTAAACTGCAGAGAAAATCTACATCCTCAAACCAGGGACAGACATCAGCAAAAGACATTATTTTTTAAAAGCCTACCACTTAAATACCCATCACAAGCTGTGTTCACACAGCTGTTATCCACTTTAAAAATGAACTGTATTTCAGGTGACCTCCACCTGGGCGAGCTTGGTGACTGCAGTTAATACCAAGGAACAAAACATCCAAAAGGAAGTTTACACAGGGGAAGTTTCTGGCACCTCACTTTCTCATTTTAGTGAGAAAGGAAAAGGGAGGTGCAGGTTTCCAAAATGAAACATTGCCTCAGTGCTCCAGGCAATTCTCAGTGCAAGGCCTATATATCACTAGGCATCTTATGTAATTATATATATTATCTTATATAATTAGCTCTTGTGTCACCATCATGGACAGTGAGTGAGTGGGTTTTGTGCTTTTTCAAATCAATTTTCATGAATATTATTATTATCACCAGCACTGTCATTATTATCATCATCACAGCAAGCTGTTCATTTTTGTATGCCCAAAGGCAAATGAGTCATTACTTACTCATCGACAAAACTACTCATCCCAGATACACACAGGTAAGCAGATTTTTGCTAGGCTGATCAGTGAAAGAACACAGAGCCTTCCCTACAAGTGGAACATAACAGGATCCTCCTGAACATTAGCACTTTCACTAAGCAGAAACATATCATCAAATGTGCTCTACTCAAAACAGCAGTTCTGCCAGCTCAGTTCCTGTTCTACATCAAACACTTCAGCTGCGGCTGCAATGTCACTGCACAGCAGGTGAAAAACATTTCTGGAACAAATGTCAGCAAGGGATAATTCTGAAATAACCTTCTTGTCTACAGTTACACAAGCCAGAAGAGAGCAGTGCTATATGGATTGCATTGTTGCTAACCTATGATGCTGTTGCCTGGCACAGTAAGTCTTTCTAAAGAAGAAAAAGTTGCAGAAATAAACAAAAAACCAGAGAGCTCTTTTAGTTTCCCATGTTTCTCACAAAGATTCACCTTGGACATGAATTCAAACTAAAATTGGGGCAAGAAAAAGCTCAAAACAATAATGCAAAGTTTACAATTAAAGTAATAAAAAGGAATCTATTAGGATAGCTCACCTGAGGAAATGGCTCATACAGATGCAGAAGTATCTTACAGTGAGGCAGGCTGAACTAGTGCTATGAAACACAGATACCAAAGAAAGTGAGTTCACTTTCACTCTGCCTTTGAACTGTGGAGTTGTAATGGATAACCTGTGGTGTTTTACTCTTGCAAAACTGAAATTGCAAAAGCACCAGACAGACTCCAGTCCTGATGAACCACTGACACAACTGCTCTTAGATGGCTAAAGCTTGCACTTAATTTTGAACAGAAAGGTATGGGTTTGTGCCCTGTCTAATAGGATCAAGGGCCAACTGAATCACAGAATGTGTAGGTTGGAAGAGACCTTCAAGATCATCGAGTCCAACCCAGCCCTAACATCTCAAGTAAACCACGTCACCCAGTGCCACATCCAGTCTTTTTTAAAACATGTTCAGGGATGGTGACTCCACCACCTCCCTGGGCAGACTATTCCAGTGCTTTATCACTCTTTCCGTGAAAAACTTCTTCCTAATATCCAGCCTATATTTCCCCTAACACAGCCTGAGACTGCGTCCTCCCATTCTGTCAGTTGCTGCCTGGAGAAAGAGACCAACCCCCAGCTGTCTACAATCACCCTTCAGGAAGTTATAGAGTGATAAGGTCACCTCTGAGTCTCCTTTTCTCCAGGCTAAACAACCCCAGCTCCCTCAGACATTCTTCATATGGCTTGTTTTCCAAGTCCTTCACCAGCTTTGCTGCCCTCCTCTGGACACCTTCAAGCATCTCAATGTCCTTCCTAAACTGAGGGGCCCAGAACTGGACACAATACTCAACTGCCAGAAGCGTTTAATGCCCTCATCAGCAGAAGCTAAAAGTCCTCATGGAGGGCGCTTAAAAACATCCAGCAACCTGCAAAACACCCTAAACCCTCTGACCCAGACTTGCAAGAAACAAAGTATCCCCGCAGCGAGTGCTGAGGTGACGGGCACAGGGTGACAGCCACGCGGTGCTGGCACTTACCATCTTGGTCTGTGGTGACGGTGATGGCCGTGAACTGCTTGGGGGAGAAGCTGAGCTCGGAGACGCCGTTGGTGGCCTCGATCTCGAAGGTGTAGTTGACGTGGGACACGAAGTCCAGCACGGTGACGGAGGAGTTGGTGAGCCCCGTGTGCCGCGGGACGAAGCGGATGCCGCCCCCGCAGACCTCGCACTGGCTGGCGTCCGAGCCGCACTTCTTACAGACCACGCTGTAGGTGAGGTCCTTCCTGCCCCCCGTGTCGCTCGGGGGGCTCCACTCCAGCATCAGAGCGGTTTCGTTGATGTTAAAAACCACGTTCCTCGGAGCAGAAGGTGGCCCTGCAGGAAAGGAGGAGAAAACTTGTTGAGTTATGCAAAATAGAAAAAGCAGAACACTTGCATAGCGGTGCAGATGTAAGGTCTAGAATCAAAAAGATACCAGAATGAGGACACAGAACAGTAAGACTGTGTTTTTGTGCTATGTAAGGTTAGGCCTTAGCAAGTAGAAAAATATGTTAACCAAGGTAATAGAAAAGTTTAATAATGAGGCTCTGTGCTTTGTTTATAGAAGAGTATAGAAAGTTCCTGAATAACAAAAAATACAAAACAAGTGCCTATTATTAGATATAAGGTATACGTGTAGGTTCAATGTATGCAAACGTCTGTAAGCTCTTAACAATTTGCTGTTGGTTAGAAAACTTTTAAAAGACCTTGTAACAAAGTGAATTTCTACTGCTGTTAGCAAGACCTGAGCTGTTGCCATCTTTAACTTGCCTCACCCTGTAATGAAGGTAATATTGCAATAAAAGCTCAAGAAACATCTCCCAGCACTCCTGTCCCATTGTACAGAAAAACTAGATCCAACATTAAGCCAGTGTTATCCATCTTGGAGAAAAAAACTGCCTTAAGGCAATTATTTGCAAATAAAAGATACAAGAGCTACATTTCAATGACAGATTCAGTGTAAAAATGAAAAGTTATCTACATACAATCCTTGAAAAGACACCAAAACAATAAATAGATGACATCATAAAAAGCTGAATAAGCAAAATAACTTAGAATTAATTCAGAAAAAAATTTAGGCAACACAAAAATGACTTGGGAATGTCAAACCTAGACTAGATAACACAGATTTTCAATAAATGGCTCTTGATGCTGTGGGATACTGAGGCAGAGTTCTAACCACAAAATTTATACCCTTATTTTATATCTAGTATCGTAGGCTTTTCTGAGATTTAAAATCTTTGACATTTTGTAAGAGACAAATTGAGTAATAAATAAATAACAGCTTTGGAATAAGGACAAGAGGTAAAACTGTTTGTATTAGTTCTGCACTGCTAGATATTTCTTTCTATCCTTCACTGCTTATCCCCAGGAATTTCTCTGCTGCTGTTCATTAACAGGGTTAGGTGGCAACAGGCCAAGACTATTAAGTGTAAGAGACAGTTTTCAAGTTTTCTTTCTTTCCCACCTGGCATCTCATCAGCATCAGGATAACAGTGAAGACATCAACTTTTCAACATAAAGGTCTAAAAGGATGATCAGGAAGCAGGCGAAAAAGTACTTTAAGGCTGTGAGAAGGAATGCAAAGCCAGATGCAGCAGGCAGAGTGCAGGGAAGCTGTCACCCAACAAGCAGGTGGCAGAGCTGTTTGTGCACTGCCAGATGAACCACAAGTGACCTATTTCCAATTTCTCACTCATCACATAAAAGTCAAGGTAAACTGTTTGCTGACTTACTGTGTAGGATCACATACATGGAAATCCCCTGAGGCTTTATATATACATATAAAAATACATATATCGACTGATCCAGTGTTTGCCCCCTGTACTGAGCACTGGTTAGATACTCAAGTCCTGTGTCCAGTTACAGAGAGGCATTAAGGGACTGGAGAATGTCCAGAGAAGGGCAATGGAGCTGGAGAAGAATCTGGAGCACAAGTCTGATGAGGAGCAGCTAAGGGACCAGGGGGTGTTCAGCCTTAGACAGGAATTAATGAAGGGGTGAAGGAAAGGTACAAATTGTTACAGGATATCTGAATCATCTCAAGTCCTTACTGTATTATTATTCTTCCACTTAACGTTTTTCAAGCAAGCATTGACAGATGTGTGATTTTCAAAATCAATATGGATGTAATCCCAAAATAAAAATTATTGTAAGAAACATGGATGTGGAAAATATGAGGCCTTCCACTGCAAGTGTTGATATATGTGAGATGACTGTGGTAAACCCAACTGCTGACCTCTGGGGTTTTTGGGCTGAATCAGTTTAATAAGCATTATATTGCCAGCTCTCAATAAAATCACAGTGGTGATCACTTCAGCAATGGTTAGCAGAACCTGGAAAACTTTCAGCTTGCTTTGCAGCTTTTGATGATTTATAAAACAGCCAACAGGACTTAGGCATAAAGTTTTGATTGAGACACTGGTAAAACTTTGAGTGAGCTTTTCCTTATTTCAGAGTTTCTTAAGCAGACTGAAAGGCTACAAGAAACATTTGCAAATGACACCAGCTAATTTTCAGACAGAGTGAAACATTCATAATTTTTAAGTGATGCATTTTATTTACTTATGTGGCAAAAGCATGGGTATAAAACTTGGAATGCTTGTAAATAAAATTTGGTACTGTGTGGGAGTGATAATGTGAATAATAAACATTAAGCTTTTCTATGAGAACTGTAATTCAGCTGCTTTTTCATTTCTGGTATTTACTTGTAACTTTTAATAAGAGAGTAATTAACTTTGCCCTGAAATAAATGATGAGTTATCTGAGGAATTTCAAGCACTTGATATTTAAAATATATGGAAGTGTTATACTGCTTTGCATTTTTTTAGTGGATAAGAAAGTTTAAAATCTTTTGAATGGACGAGTATTTATTAATTCATGTATCTGCCCAGAGTTTATGGTCAATAGACCATCAAACTTTCCACAAAATAACTATGAGGATGATGGTTCTAGCTACTCTGGAGCACAGTCCTGAGATTGGAATAAGCTAAAACCAGCACACATTACTTCAGCTTCAGTTCTTATTCTTTATGTTCAGAAGACAGGAATAATTATGTTTCCTCTAAAACCATGCTGTGAGAATTAAATAATGACTGGGTCTTAACAAATTCCCACTGTTAAAACCATGGAGGAGTTTTAGGAATATGGAGGATGAGCTGTAATCGCACTTGCATATGTACATAACTTTAAGTAGATGAGTAATCCCCTTGAAATAATTGGTAATATTCATGCACTTAAAACTAAGCAGCTGTGTAATTGCTTGAAGGATTGGAGTCAATGCTTTAAAACTGGCTTAAATTTATTCTTACATAAACCAGAGATATTATGACAACAGGTCATCAAAGCTCAAGTTTTTTTATATTATTTCATCAATTTTGGCAGGCACAAACAGGAATTAATACAAATCTGGGCAATAGGAGAGTTTTGTCTGGTTTTGTGGATTTTAATTTTCCATCAGATTTTCCTTGAACTATATGGGATAGCAGCTATAGAAGAATCAATACAGTAAATAAAATACTCTTTTAATTTTTTTTTCGTTTGTTCTAGAGAGTGAAGGTTCTTATAGTCATGATTTGTGGCTTATTTCTCAGTAGTAAGAGAAAATGTATATTTTTGTGCATTCACATTTCAGTGAAAAGGAAAACTATCAATTATGTTAGACGTGTCTTAAAGTATATGACAGTCCTCTTGCAAATGCAGGAAAAACCCTCAAACACACTTCATATCCAAGGCTCCTCATGCCAATTTGCATGAGGATTAAATAGCTTTTTAATTGCTGTTAAATTATGCCAGTTAAACTGTGATTTCATGCAAATATTAAACTGTAATGACATGCAGTGAATCATTTACTAAGATTTAGAACTTGGAACAAAGAGAGACAATTAATTGTAATCCTCAGATTCAGCTAATTTATGTGTCACTGGGCTTTTATTAATGTGGCCTGATTGCTTTGTTATCATTTATGAACTATACAAAGATTATTTGGCACATTGGAAAAAGCTGGCAGCAATAATCCTTCTACAGACATCTTTATGCAAAGCTCTCGGGGTTTTCCTTATATTGATTTTTAAGAAAAACAAGTATATTGGTGAAAAAACCATGCTTTTCCTCACAGCAAAATTCATGACTTCAAATTTTATGCAAAAGAATAGAATACAATTCAGATGGATGAGCATTACAAAAACATGCAGCTCTTCTGCTGAGATGGAACTCAGCCAGAGCATGAGTAATGCCTTTTGCTTCATTTACAAATTACAGTGAGGAAGTATTTTGACACTTTCTGTGGAGGAGACTGGCGTGGATGTCTTACGGTGAAGCAGGTCTGCTCTGAAAGCAACAGAGCTGAGTTTGTGCCTCATGCAGTGCTTTGCACCTCATCTTGTTCTATGTATTCTCTTCCTCCGTGAAGGCAAAGTGCATTTTCCTGTGCATGGAAGGAAAATGCACAAGTCTGGTGAGGGCAATGCAGTATTTTACACATCTGAGAGTGAAGACTGTCTGGAAAAAAACCTGTTGCTTTTTAAGTGAGAACTGTCCATTATAAAATATTGGCCTCTTAGAATTTTATGTCATTTGACTACAGAAGATACAGCAGAAGGGCAAAGATTAACCATCACTTTGGGATACTCAGGATCAGCATCTGGCTGTGCTCCTTGAGTTCACAATTGTGTTCTGATATCTATATATATATATATATCATAGATAAACAGTGTCACTTGATGTAAAACTACATTTTCCGTTTTTCCCTTATTCTTTTCCTGTGAGGCAGGCAGGAAGAATGGAATCCAATGACTGCAAACCAGTATCTCAAGTCTGAGCATGATATTAAACTGAAAAAAAGGGTATAAAAATAAATATATATACATATAAATAACAATAGAGGCAGTAAAGACTTCAAGTGCGTTGCCTGATTTTGCTGTGAAATTCAATGTTGACTCTTAAAAACAGAGGATTCACTTTGCAGCAGAAGTTACTGAACAGAGCATAAGTTTGTTGGGTTCAAATTGCTTAAGCATAACATTAAAAGGGAGGCATTCAGACAACTCAGACAACCAATATAAGCCTGCCTGACCTTGAAAAGATGGATCAATTCATCCAATTTCTTTACAGTGGGAAATGCTAGACTTTATGTACAGAGTGATCAGACAGGGGATTAGATATGATGCTATTTGTTGCTCCCTGTGTATGCAGAGAGATCACTGATAGAGTACTTGCATATGGCAAAGAAATACAGCAAGAAGGAAGAGGAGCAGCCAGAGATTGATAAGAAGTGTAAGTCAAATGAAAAGAGCCTAGGAGAAGGAGACTAACAATATATTCTAATGTAATTTTCATTCCTCTTATTGAAATTAGATTTCTATTATGGTGTTCCGCAAAGGGAGCACTCTCCTTTAACAAAATGCAGCTACATAAAGTAAAAATGGGAGCTGTGCAATTTTGTAAAAGTACACAGTCTTTCACAAAATTAATCAAAGTGGTTTTGAAGCTCATCTTGAAAGAAGTGGATGCCTGTCTTCAATCAAGGTGGGTTGGTTTTTTTTTTCCATAATGCTGCACATGCAAGTTTCTCAGTACTGAGGAACAGTTTTGGAGTGAGGAATACTGCCTAAACCCATACTGCCTAATCCTATACAGGAATGAAAAGAGAGAACAAAATATCTACCCCTCTTAGGCATATTACCTTGTAGGACGTGGGGGAGAAAATAAAACAGGCATCAATAAAGTCAGTCAAACTGTTTGAACATTAAGACATTTGTAAAGGGAATCCACTGTTCATTCTGTGTTTCATTTAAGAATATCTCTGCCTTCCAAGGTCCCCCCAAAAATTTCTGTTTCTTATGTCATATCTCATATGTCAAGATAGAAATCTGAAAATGACTGTGGAAAATGCAGATCTTTCCCAAAGGTGGTTATGTAAAAATGGCATTTCATTTCTGCACAGCATTTTCTGTCTATTTAGTCAAAGTTCCTCATTTTCTTAAAACTTTTCAACTTCTTTTATTAAAGCATGACAGTTTGGAATGAACAATCTAAATCCCACTCATATCTGTATCTTTATTTATTAAATTTGAATTAGCCACATCTGCACAGATCCACCAAAAGCAGTGAGGTTGCATTTATGACAGAAACATAATTTTAATAACTTAGAGACTAATTTGAAAGCAGTGGGGCTAAAGATATCACTTAGGGAATAATTTGGCCTGAAGACTCTTCATTACTGCTGATGTGCAAGATAAGAACACAGTCTGCCTGTCAAGAGCTTCAGTGTCATTTGTAGAACTGACAATTAGTGAAATAATCATCCTTGTAGGTGTAAGATGAACACATCTGCTGTGACAATCAGTGAAATACTGATACCCTCCAGCCTAGGCTGAATGGGAGACAAGGCAGGGTGGCACTGAACCAAGTCACCAGAATGTGCTGCACTGATTTTATTTCTTTATTTCTTCCTTTATTTCTTCCTTCTCCCAAGTTGAGGCGAGATGAGGCACTGATATCCTGTTGTGGTTGATTTTTGCCCTCCCTCAACTCACTCAGTTACTTTGGCTGACATCCTTCCTCAGTAGGAATGTGGAGCTCTGGCATCAAGTTTTTCCTGACAATTTTCACCCAAAGCAGCTCTCTGCACTCACATTTGTTGAGAAATCAGCAAGGTTTTGAAGCAACTGCACTCTGATGCCACAGGGCTCTCATGCTCCTCCCTACCTCATCAACATATCAGGGTATCAGGGCTTAAAATTGTGCCCTGAAAGATAATTATGGAATCATAATGCCACGTTTGAGTAAGTTTTTCAAAGAACTCTCTTTCAGCGATGAAAAATCAATGACTTATAAATAATATGGAGCCACATCTGCATAATGTATGAGTGAAACCTTCTTCCCAAGCATGAAAGTGTCAAGAACACCTGGGATGTGTTGGTTCTGGGAGTAAGTTTTTCATGGCCTGTGAGGCCATTTTGAGGCATTGATTTGAGTGTAATTATTTGTAATTGGCATTTTCCTGTGGGAAGCCTGAAAGGATGCTGTTTATTCCCTCACATACTTCATGCAAAATGCCAGGCCTGTGTGTCCTGCTCCAGAGTGAGCTGGGACAGGGGGGACACTCTCTGAACCCTGAGTCCCCCCTGAGGTATCCAGAGGTTGGGACTTTCCTTCCCCTCAGAAAACCCTCTGGTTAGATTACACTATTTTCTGCCTTGGGTCTGAGGAGTGCCATTTTTAGGGACCATCACCCTCATATGGTGGATGGACAATGTCTCAGTTTTGGTAATGACCTCAGTGCCTATGAATTTGTAAATCAGCTTTAAATTATCAGGTCCATTCCAAATTTGCCCAGTTCAGTGTCATTGGAAAAACCAGCATGAGCAGAGGAAGCAGCTCAGTTCAGTCAGCTCAGTTTATTTTTACATGATGCTGCATAAAACACCCCAAAACACAGCTATGCACTCATGGTTATTGCAATAGCACTTTGTCTTTAGGGTTTTCTCTCTTAAAATTTTTGTGTACTTAATCTGTCAAAATACTTCTTGAATTTAACATGTTAGTTTTTTCAGAATTCTCTTAACCGTGGCACAAAAAGTACAAAGAACAAATCCTCCACCAAAAGAATTAATAGTGTTATACCAAAAACTGGGTGTATTAGACAATCCTGCAAAGTCTTAAAATCACTTATTTAATAAAGGTGATTAAATAGCCTGTTAAAATATAATCTTTCACTCACAGATTTTTAAATACTGCTGTTTGTTCCTAGTGTTGGGACTAAACAGATACAGTTGCTTTACAATCAATGAATTAATCCCAGTGAGTAATGAACCATGAATAAAAATCTAGAAGAAATATTTTATTAAGTGGTAAGAAAACTTATGCTATGTATTCCTAGATATAAGAACATTGATCCAAGTAATAAAAACCTCTTCTCAGAATTTCTGCCCCCAGATTGCTAGACATCAGGTTTGTCTTAATGATAAATTTAGGTTAGTCAAAATTATCACAAAATTATGTATTCTAAAATTCATAAAAAAAAAAACTAATGCATTTTGATTATCACAGTCACATAAAAGGGAATAAGTCCCTGTTAAAAGAAGGTGATGGTGCTAGAGGTTTTAATTATATCTCATTCTGATTGGATAATTTTTTTCCTGTTTTAAAAATTATTTTCCTGGGTTTTTTAGTGTTTAGTTTTTATTTGATTGTGTGGGGATTGTATTTGTCTTACACTTTTCATTTAAACCTGAGGAGACAGCAGAGCATGTTATATCAGGTTTTTTTTCTTTACATGACTCCAGTTTGTTGAAAGTTTTTGCACCAGCAAATTTTCAAATATATAACATGCAATATATAACATGGTAGTGACATCATCACATTGTTGTCTATACCAGAATGATTATACTTTCTTCTATTATATCTCAGAATTACAAGTTCAAAAGTCACCAAACCAAGAAACAGGGGTATGTTTAGGGTCATCTAGACACTAAGCAGAAATATGCTGTTTGAATTTTGATTTTAAAAATCGCTTTTGATTAACACGAATGGAATTCTTCAAAACTCATAGTATTTTGAGGGGGTTTTTTAATACAAAACCAAATAAATGAGGTAACAGAACTTTAGACACTGGTAATGATCAGACTTACTGGTACATGCCATAGTTGGTGGATCCTTCTCAGCTCTGAAATAACCTTTCTCACACTGACAGACAGATGTTGCTTCTATGTGAGTCAAACTGTGTGGAGGGCACTTGGAGCACTTCACATTTCCAGCAAATGCTTTATAGAATCCAGGCCTGCAAGCTGCAGAATAAGAAGATAAGTTTCATTAATAGAAGAAAATTTTGGTCCTAAATAAAATCTGATCCAAGCAGTAATAATGCTGCTTCTTTCCTTTCCAATCTAGATATAGACACTTTGATGATACAATTCTTGATATTTTTTTTTTTTTGGTATATGGACTTAAAGAAAAAACCTCTGTTCTTGGTATATAATGGGGAATTGTTAACAAAGATAACTTCCCAATTTTTAGTCACTCCTCAGTGCTGCTTGAATTTGTCTCCAAACAACTTCACTATCACTAAACATTATCTATGTTTTATGTACATGTATTAACCAAAGCGAGTGACAGAAGTTCTTATCTGCCAGAGCTGTTTATATGGCTTCCTTATTGAAGTAATGGACAACTTGCAATACCTAATAGTTACCCCCACAACTCCTTGATGAGACAGGGATGACATCCCCACATATTTATGGCTGGGTCTGACTTGCCTACAGTGCCACCAGAAACCTCTGACAGCAGGGCCACATCAGCTGGTCCCTGTGGGCACAAGAGGCTGGAGGATGAGGAAGGGATGAAGGAAAAGATGAAGGAAAGAGACACTGACACTCTCCAGCACAAACCTGCACAAGCCTGAGGCCATCCTGATTGTGTTAGGAAACAGCCAGCATAGCAGCCAGCCTTGGGACAGAGAATGTTGGGGATGCTCAGGGTTCACCACTTCCCCAGTTACCAGGAGCTGGGGTCCCCACTGTTCTTAACCATGGCACAAGCCTTTTTGTGCTGGCCTTTAACGCAGAAACAAGTCATTAAAATAAATCTTATCCCAGATCTGTCAGGCATGCATTCTGAGATGTTATTTTAAAATCATCCTCAGATTTCATCACACACATCTAAACAGAGATTTCTTTCTTTTCCTGCCAGCTACCACATTTGAACATGCCAGCATGTGTTGCAGTTACTGTCTTCTGGCTTCCCCACATGGAAACATTAAAAATGAAAGAGCAACTCAGACTTGTACAGATTTTAGACTCCTTTTCCTCCTGACTCCTCCAGCAGAACAATGAAAACCAGCACTATAAATATAATTCTGAGCTTCCATGTGGCTTTTTTCTGACTTTGACATATTCAAGACTATTTTCTTTACACTGCTAGAGGAAATAGGCAGTACTTCCTTTTCTTGTAATAAGATACAAAAAGATTTAAAATCAGGTGTTTTAAAAAAGTATCTCAAAGGATGCATTTAATGGATTTAGTGTCACTTCATATTAATTGAGCTATTAAAAAGTATTAACTCATAGATAACATATACATGATCAGTTTTTCTTCTGATTCCGAAGGCTTTTCTTGATATAAAAGCAGTTTCAGTAGTAGCTGAATAAAAAGGAGTGAGATGACACTGAAAAAGATAACACTTGATTGCCTCTCAGAACCCAAGAGCCAATTTTTCAAATGCAATTTCAAGAGCTTAATTTTGACCCAGCAATTTCAGCAGTTCTCCTCCCAGTGTGTTGTTCTGACTTTGCTGAATAGACATTAGGGAGGTATCCTGCCCTGCTGTCACTGACTGGGAAAAAAAAAGGATTTCTGGTGTTAAGACATAAAAGAGGTGGGAACAGCAGGGATTTTCCCCTTGAAAGTAGGCTACTGGTCTGATGCAATTGTGATTATAGTGAGTGGCAATTTTGCAGTGATTGGAAAGGCAGCAGGTTTGGTGCAGGGAAGAAGGCAGCACTGTAGATACAGGCTGGAGGCACTGACTCAGCTCTGCTGGAAGGAAGACAGGAGGTAAGGCAAAATTGGGTTGTTATGCTTGCCTGCTCTCTCCTTATCTTCTCATGCCCAAATCCTGCCCTGATGAATATTAAATTCTTGTTTTATTTCATATGTGATGTTTGTGACTAAAGAGTTGACAATTCCAGATTACAGTTTCATTCAAAGCAAAATCAGTGCTCTTTAAAATCCTTATCACTTCTGAAATTCATGTCTGTCAGTTCTGAAATCATTCCTTCTTCCCTTCTGTCCCCAAACAACAAATCACTTTGGATCAAAAGAAACACAGCATTCTCTTTCAAGAACAATATTTTGTCTAAAATTCAAGAACTTCACTATTTCAAAATAAAACTCAAGGAGAAGATTCATTTCCAATTAAAAAAAAAGCAAACATTTTCTTCTGAAATGGTGGTCTCTATTGTATTTAAAGCAATTATCTTTCTGATGTGTAAGTCTTTTTAAAGAAAGCACATATATACTCATGGAAAAGGTGGAGGGGAAAAAAATGGATTAAGGTAGATCATTTTACTTATTTTGAAGTCAACTCAAGTACATCTATTCCTTAAGTCAAGTATGTATCGAATTCTGTGGCAGAGAAGCTACAGGGATATCAGGGAAGCTTTTCAATTGAAAGGTTTACAAAGGTATTAACAACCCACTCCTCACCCAAATGCAGAATCTCACACTCATGATTATTGATGCTTCCAAATAAAAAACAGCCCTTCATAAACAAGATAAAATAACATAAGCTGAAAGCCCCAAAATGATCACAAGCTTGGGAAAACTCATCCCTCTGGATAACTCAGAGCTGACTGCCAGCATTCATGGTGAAAGAAAATAAACTGCTACTCTAAGTCAAGGAATATGCAGCTTCAGCCTGAAATATAGCACTTCAGCTGCTGGACATATCTAAGCTTAGACTCTGATAACAATCATTGTGTTTCAGTGGCAAATTAACCAAAAGAATTGCTAAATTTACCATTTTCCACAGAAAATCTGCACATGATTTCTAATGATGACTCAAAAAAAAAAAAAAAAAAAGGAAAAAAAAAAGAAAAAAAAAAAAAAAGGTTTGTTTTCATCTCTGTTACCATAGAATATTTTTTCAATCTTCCAAATCACTGGGTGACATCTTGTTTCCCCTAACGTTTTCCACCAGAAGTGACTTCTGCGAGTTACTGATTACAGAACTGTATGAAATTTGACTTTTGTAAAGCCTGGAGAAAGAGAGTATATTGTCTTAAAGGTTCAGTAATTAGCAGGGTATCTGAATGAAGAAAGACACTAGAGGTTTCTCCAATGAAATATGAGCGACAAGGCAGAGAAACACTGATAATTTAATTGGCTTCATAAAAGATAACTCACCTATAAATGTGATTTGCTGCAGCTTCACCAGGACTTGACTGTGAGTTTTGGAAACTACAGAAGTTTTGTAACTAATACGATTTTCCTTATTTAATGTTGAACAGGTGGGAGTTAGTTTTGTTTGTTTGATCCATGGCCACCTGTGGGCCAACCCGGCCCAGCCCACCCCACAGGGCCCGTGGTGTGGGGACAGGTTCTGCCATGGAGCCCCCAAAACCTCAAACAATGTCTGCATCTACCTTATAGCAAGCACAGAGGAAGGCAGACCTCACTGAGCTCCAGCTGGGAACAGGGATGTGGCCAAGGGGTGCCCTCAGCACAGGCTGGTGGGACGTGGGGCCTGGTGTCCCGGTGTTATTTGGGAGGGTTTCACCTCGTGCTGGGAGGAACAGCGTTTTTAAAGAGCTTTTGAATTTCCCAGTCCAGTAAATAAGGCCATGGCTCCAAAGCTCCAAAACACAGTCGTGGGCTCTCTTGCAGAAGTCTTTACTGCTCAAGGCTGTTACAGCCATTAATTCTTCCACAGCCTCAGGTGTGTACAATATACAGAGACAAAGCCCAAAAAATGCAAACACTGACTGGCTGCAAAACCTTGTTCTTTTTTTTTTT
>VXBB01004054.1:644075-705603 GCA_013399915.1 Illadopsis cleaveri | reverse complement strand
TAAAAACAAAAAAAAAAAAAAAAAAAAGTTGTCTTAGTTTGGAAGGCTAGCTATAACATACTTTTTACTTCTTTTTCAGGTTTGTAGGTGGAGAGCTGAATATCTGTTACAACGCTGTAGATCGTCATGTTGAGAATGGACGAGGAGACCAAATTGCCATTATTTATGACAGTCCTGTAACAAATACCAAAGAGAAAATAACATATAAGGAGCTTTTGGAACAGGTATGTTTCAGAATAACCTTGTTAATGAGAAGGCGCAATAAATATGGCACAGTAAGCAGATACCAGAGAGGTAGAAATGATCTACCTCACTAATTTACTCCTTTTGCTGTGCTCAGTATTGATTTATAAGCTTTACTACCTCTACCAAAGTATACTGCATCCAATAGGTTTTGAAATTCCTCTGTTACCTCTTTTTCTTCTACAGTCTAATTTTTTTTTTTCCTTTTTGGTTTAATTTCTAACTTGCCTGTATTTGATTTTATTTCCTTTTACCCCAACAGATCTTAATTAAAAGGTTAAGCATAGCATTAGTTAAGTCTCTGGGCAATTGCTGTGATGAACAAAAGTACAGTTCCATAGAAATGAAATGTGTACCTTGGCAGTTGCTGCACATAATTGAGTGTAAGCCTAAATGAAATTTAACTGGGGGAACTCCAAGGAAAGCTACATGGCCTGCTCCTGTGTTAGGCTGTCATGAGAGTGCTGGTGGCCCTTCTGTGTGGAAGGTCTGTGGATTTCGACTTCCCTGTTAACTGAAGTTATTACTCCTGATGAGATTGTGAGTATCCAGTTCTGCATCAGCCCATTCAGATTTACTCCATGCCTCACCATGGGTTGTTGCCACCATGGGTGTTTGCAGCCTGCCCCATTGGAGGTTCTTAGCTCTCAGGGCTGTCTGCTGGAGGTTTGCCCTTATGCTGCTGCTCTTGTTTAGCTGCCGTTTTTCTTCCAGTTACATATAGCAGTTGAACTTATCACTGAGTACAAAGAAATGTTGGAGTTAGACTCGTATTCTTCCTTAATGTGTTTCAATGTGCAAGAGGGATTACTTTGAATGTAACAAACTCACTGTATTTAAGATATGCATGTAGTGTCTGGAGTAATGTGAACCTGTGGTTTAAAATATGAAATGAGGTTCAGAATGCAGAGTAATTCAGTTTGCGAGGGGTTTATTCCACTGTTGCAAGAAAAGAGAAGTCATATAGCTACAACGAAATGATAAACCTGTTATGCATTCTACCTTCTAAGGAAAATATAGAAAACATGTACTCCTTACCAGCTTTCTATTTATTTAACAAGTCAAAAAAACCCGACGCCATACAGTATGCTGGGGTTGGAACAATGAGCTTCGGCATTTTGAGAAGTCAGAAGACTTTGAAAGGACCCAGCTCCTTATGTAGTTTTATTTGTACTAATGTATAATAAATATAATTACAATTTTATATATACAATTTTTGTGTCATTTGCCTTCAATAATTACTGCATTGTAGTGGTTTGAAAGCAAAACCAGTGAGAGACTCCAAATCAGAAATACAATTTAATAGGAAGGAAAAAGAAGAAGTAAAATAAAATAAATGCAATAATACAAACGACCACTGACAGAGTCAGAATACAACCTGAGCAGGATGATGGAAGCAGTCCAGATGAGGTGGTCTTCCTGAAGCAGTGATCCCATAGAAAGGTCTGATAGCTCTTGTCCTCTGGGAATCCAGTGGGTAAGGGCTGCTTGTACTGTCCCAAATCCCAGATTATATCCAGGGGGGAATGCTTGGCTCCTCCCCCTGGGCGGAGCATCTCACAATGGGATGATATCATTCTATGAGTCATGGAGTGGGTCCTTGATGGCCCATTAAACAGAGATAGCTGGCAGAAGGAGTTATCTATGAGTCATGCAGCAAGGCATTGATGGGCCATTAACAGAGGGTAGCCCAGAGGGAGGGGGCCTGGGAAAACACTGTCCCACCTGGTTTCAACAGCTCATGAAGATGGTGATAGAATACATACTTAGGGCACATCCGGCACTGCAACCCAGGACATACAGATACACTATATATGTGTATATATGAAATCAATCTATATATACGTTGCATATAATGCTTGGTTTATTATAATGCAAAAATATAACATTTTAGTGTAAATTATTTCAGGTGAACTTTCTTGGTAGAAATTTCCTCTGAAAAGAACTTGAGAAGTAGCCTTTTTTCTGCTTTTTAAGCTTGATACTATATTAAGTCTCCTATGTTTATGTCTCTGTAAGTCTCTTAATTGTCTTAAGACATGACGAATTTGTGCAAAGTGAGAAAATTTTGCTAGTTGACATATACATCCTTTCATGTACAATTCTTATTACAGAGCATTGCCAAACCAAGTGGAAGAACTGGTTTAAGTTTTCTGGGGTATGTAGCAGTACTCACGCAAAAGTTCATTATAATCTTGCTGGAGGCTGAATCCTATTCTCTACAATTTGCTCTTAATCAAAAGCAAATAAATGTGAAAGGTAATATTTGATATTAATAGCTTGTCTGTTGAAGCTTTCTGGTCCTCTCTTGTACAATAAGTTTAATTTGGTTTATCTGCTAGCTACTGGACTCGTGAAAACAAAAGCAACAAAGAGATCTGCCGAAAATGGGAGGGATGTAGGCTGTTGTATTTTTTTCATGGATCTTGTAGGTCTAGGAGCATTTAGCTTGCTTTGAAGGAATCTATGTTTGTGTGTCCCAGTCACTCTTCAACCCAGGAAGGTTTGGAATTCCTCTTTTGATCATTTTGAATGGGATTTCTGGTTTTGTATCTTTTAAGATGAATTCTTTTGGCATGGACCTAAACTGCTTTTGGTAACTGCTAGGAGTTTACTTCAGAACTGAATGACTTAGAAACCTGAGCTGCTAATACATCGGTAGTGTTTGGTTGCTGGATTAAAGTGAAAGCGTGCTCACTGGGTGCATGCATTTGATAGAAGTGTAATTTATGCTCTGGTCTTCCAAGCTGCAAGCCTACTTGAGTTTCTTGTTATATCACTTGGTCTCAACTGCTTTTATTACTGAAATGTCAAATATATTAAAGTGAGTGAGCAGTCTTGAACTTGAAAAAAAGTGGAGAAATAGCATGTTAATTTTTGAGTGATAAAGTACACTGCACTGTATTAATGTAAATCATAAATGACAGCACATTGTGACAAAGTGAAAGATTTCAAGTTTAATGCAATGTCAGTACTCAGTTTTCTGCCCGCCCCCGTTTTTTTAGAAAGAGTGATTGCTTGGATGTTTCAGGGCCGCCACATCAATCTGAAGGGCAATGTAAACCTACTTTACAATGTTCCCCTGTCTTCCAAATAGTGGCAGATAGAGACAGTGTTTTACTGTATAGTCCAAATGTTCCCTGTCTGTCAGAAGGATGAAGGGAAGGGCACAAGGAAAATCGTAGATACCTGTGTATTGTATTGGATTGTTGTCTTCAGTGACATTGCAGTCCATAGGGTGGGGAAATTAGGTGCAGACAAGTGATTACTGGGTTTGCACAGGTGACATGTAGTTCCTGTCCGCAGTATGCTGTACACATGTTCTGCTTTAAATACAATTTAGCTATGATAGATTTCAATAAAAATTATGTAAATACATGCAAATCTTTTCACTGTCTCCCTCCTGCACCCAAGAATCAGTTGTATAGCTTGTTTACAGGCACTGGGAGTCTTCTATTACAAAACTATTAATTATGATCATTAAATAATGTCTTTTTCCTTTAGCAGGCAAATGTCTTTTTCGTAGTTATTAATAATTATTTATGAAATAATGAATGAATAATAATAATACTTGTCCATTGTGTTTAACTATTTATTGCCCACTTTCCACACTTAGAGTGACTATAAAAATATTCATTAAATGTTATTTTCATTGCCTCTGGCCTTTTTGTCAACACTCTGCTTGAGAGTCACAAGCAGGGAAGATAACAATTACCTTTCTTGTTTCTTTGAGAGAAGGTGATGTTAGCTCTGTGTTTGCAGATTTTAATGTTTTCACACTAGGAAGTATAGAAAAGTAATTTAACTTTGTAAGTAGTTATCTTTATTTACAATTACTTTCACTAATTATACCTAGAAATGACTGTAGATGCTGGTGGTATGACAGCAAATGCTAGCTTTATACATGTCCAGACTTTGGTTTTTGTTGAGTTTTGATAGTGTATATCAGTTTTACATGATCTTGCTGAGTATTAATAAGTCTAGCATTAAAGATATTTTCTCTTGAAAATCAGTAATATTTAAGATAAGAGATCTGTTCCATATAAATCATATAGATACTTTAGTTTGTGTGAGTTTTCAGCTAGGTGTGGTGATGACTTTGCCTTACAAACATGTTCTTTCTTGTGGTTGAAAATAACAGCACAGATTTATGCAATGCTTACAGAAAATGGAACTTATGCAGTATCTTCTGATGCAAGAGTGCCTGCTTGGGGCTTCTGTGTTTGCATTTTCTTAAATCCTCAGGGAGAATGTAGAAATGTGCTGTTTGATTGTGGATGAGCTGTGAATTTAATGTGAAGACAGAGCAGATGCTCCTGGAGCTTCTGGGTGTTACTGTCTCAGGTTACTGAAAATCTGAACATGTATTTCCACTGAAGAGAGTAACAGAGAGGTGGGAAATGGATATATAAAAGCAATATGGGAACAGAGGTGCAGGAAATAGTGTCATTAGGCAGAGAGGTAAAACAGTAGAAAGGAGCAGTTAAAACCAGTAGTGGGCCTTTGATTTGCACAGAGTGATCCATGATACTTCTTCACTTGGGTAAGTACATCGCTGTAGCTGATTTAGTATTGGTTATTTTTACATGTCCTTACTGCATACAAAGCAGCTGATATCCTTTTCAGTATATTTATGAGGATACTAGTACTGCATGTAGTTACTCTTCAAAAAGAGAAATTTCAACATTTTAAATAATATAAATAAAAGTGTTTCTTTCATAAGATTGCCATGCCACAGCAAGCAGGTTGGTCACAGGCTCCCATGCTCACTATAATCCAACTTACTATGTGGTAAATACTAGTGGAGTATTCAGTAGTACTTTTGTGACTGAATGTTGTGTACTGTCCAAGTAATAAATATTTTCTCATGGTACTACAGAGGCATTGCTGCTGATCAGTCTATTGCATTTCTTGAGGTCCAGTCCTTTGCTGCTGTACGTAGTCTTTCTTTGGTTTCTGCATAAAAAAAATGAAAATCTGACAATGAGAGCAAAAATTAATTTTAAATCTAGATATTTCCCTGAATTTGTGTTTACCTTTGATTCAGGGTATAAGGTCTCTTGTGTCAGATTCTGAGAAGTTTATGACACTGCAGTAAAGAAAATACTACTACATATTGATTTGCGTTTCAAAGTTAGCTAGTTAGGACAGAACTTATATTATGAAATGACCTATTTACATTCCTTCTTAAGAGCTAAAATTGAGAAATGTAAACTGCTACCTGAATGATTGGTAAACTCATTTAAAAATTTGCTAGACAGTGCTATTGATTTTTTTTGGCTGTATTGACTACAGTGATTAGTCTCTTTCCATTTTTATTTTACAAAAGAAAAGTGTATTAGTGTTTTTTTTGCAAAAAGGAAATTGTCTTATATTTATTGAACCTTGATTACATTGCATCAACTTTCTTTATCACACTGGCAAGAAAAGGGTCCATTACAAATTAAACAAGCAAATCAAATCCCTCTATACAAGGAAACCAAACTTTCCTTCTCTCAAGCAAAAATAAATTCATTCTCTCAAATGTGTATCTGCATAGACGGGTGAGACTAACCTTGGAATTTAACTGCTTAATACTGGGCTGTGAAAACATCACAGTCTCTTTGATGTTGTGCATCTGTTGACTGTAGGACACTTGTTTTTCTATGGGGCAACAGCAGATCTGGAGAAACTTTAAATATGAATGTTTTGTCAATACAGGTCTCCAAGTTAGCTGATGTCATGATCAGACATGGTGTGAAGAAAAGAGATCGTGTGGTCATCTACATGCCCATGATTCCACAGACAGTGTACTGTATGCTGGCTTGTGCAAGAATAGGAGCCATCCATAGCCTGATTTTTGGTGGATTTGCATCTAAAGAACTTTCAGTTCGCATTGATCATGCAAAGGTAATAACCTGTTTGGAGCAACAAACACCATTGCCTTCGTTACTCCTATCAGTCTCAATGTCAAAACCTGTTGTTTGGATTTTTTTCCCAGACAGACTAACATTTCTCTTTGTGTGGCACACAATCTCAATTTGTTTATAATACCTATTATTGCAACATGAACACAGTACTGTGTCTGTGCTGAGCTTGATACTTGTATAGGAGACACCAAGTGAACAATTTTGACCCCTTCTACAAAAGCAGGGGTTTAACACACTGTTGTCTATATAGAGTGTGCTTTCTTCTCATGTTTGTCAATCTTTTTCTACAAAGCATCTCCTTAGTATTGACTTTTGGTTCAGCATTTTCATCAAGTGTATGAGGAAAATTCTGCCTACCCATTGGCTTATCTGATGTTTAGACATATTAGGTAGTATATTTTTTCATCTGTGTTGTGATTTAGGAATGGTATTCCCCAATTTATTTTTCTCATTGAAACATTCCAAACCATATGTTGCTGTCTTGCTCCCCCTTCTCCCTCCTCCTCCCTGTGGTGAGGATGGAGAGGAGAATTGCAGGCCTAAAGGTAAAGATCAGGTTGAGGTAAGAACAATGTGCTAGAAACAGCAATGAAAAAAATGAACAACTACAATATTCATAGCAGAGTGTACAAGAGGGGTGAATGATCCACACCATGCAGAACTTGCACTACTCCACCACACCCTCTGAAATGACCCATCCTCCTTCCTTGCCACCTTGTGTATGGCTTGAGGTGGTATAGAATGACCTCTGGGTCCTGGCCATGCCCCTCCTGGCTATTACGTACCCTATCCTGGCTGGATGGAACTGGAACAAGCTATAATCCTACTTCATTTAATTTCTGCACAAAGCAGGACAGCTATGGAAACTGTTGCCCTAAATAAGTGACCGTGCAGATTACATAATTAATAGAGGCGAATGCTTTAAAGGCTTCTGTGTTTGGCATAAGATGAGCTTGTTTATAAAGCATTATGATGTCTATGTTACTGAAATGAAAATACTACTTAACTATTCTTTGTACCTTCTATAGACATATTAGTAAATTGTGTATGCATTAGTTTCAAACCAGCTAACAATGGAATGGCCTATTCTTGTTTTCTACTCTTGAACAAGGTGAAGTCTTTGTCACCTTGATCAGTCACCTGAAGCATTCAGGCTCTCTGTGGTAGCTGTCTTGTCATTGAATCATGTTGCTTAGATGTATAAAAAAACCAGGATTTTGTGTATGGTTCAAGTATCCAGGATTTGTGGAACTTTCACTTAGATTTCTGTGTACAGAAATATTATTCAGATGACTGAAGTTTCAGTTTTAAAAATATCTGTAAATAGAGAGTTGAATGCCTTTCCCCTCTGCTCCTTGATGCTTTCACAAAGATGTTAATAAAATGGCCAAAATGGTTTGTTGGAATGATGAAAAAAGGCTAACAATGGCTCTCTAATTTTCCCTTTCTTCCTACTTCCCCATTTTTTAACAAGCTATAATTAGGTAAAAATAATGTAGAAGAAAAAATTAAAAGCTTTAAAAATGAAGGTTGTTACAATACAAATAATCTAGCATGTTTACTTTTAGAATATTTTGCAATTATTAGCTAATTAATCCAAATGGTTTTTCCCCAGGGGAAAAAAAAGGGAGAGAGCACAATAATCATAATCCTTGCTTCATGCATTAAAATGAAATAAGAGGAAGTTTTCTACCCAAGGTCACATAGCAACTCTTTTGAAGAGTTAGCTATATAATTATTAGCTGCAAACTGTGGACCAAGTCCTAATTTACCTTGACTTCTGGTTTCTTTAAAAGGCAGTATTATGGATGATTTTTGGTCCATCTGATGTATAATGAAAATGTGAGTAAGGAGAGGCACATCCTCAATCTAAATTTCAAAACGTGCCCAAATTTTCTTTGTGGTAAAGCTTTCATGAAAAGTGAATTGCACAGTCCTGAGGCTACCTGTGAGTATCTGTGATAGACAGTAAAAATGCTGAATAAATCAAACAGTTGCACAATAATCTAACCTTTTTATTAGGCTTTTATGTGAATTGGTTTAGATGCTGCAGTACAGGACCTGATGTTAGTAAAATTAATTAGAAAGTGTTAAAGATGTGCAGGGGAAAGCTGGCTGTAAGATGCTCTTGTGGAAGAAAGATTGAACTTCATACACTGTTGGAAAGTCTGAGTGAAAGAAATAACAAGCACTTTCTACTGAGTATGAGAAGGTACACTTGGCCAGCTTACCTTAATTTATCTTGAATTTTAAATAGGTCTGGGAATGCTGCAAAGTCCTGCAGCTGGTAATTGCTACTTGTGTCAGGTGTTGGCAGTTACAGGCATTCTGCAGTGAATTGTGATGAAGTGGTACAGAGCATGAGAACAGGCTCTGTGTCATCTTTCCTTTCACTTGAGTCTGGGAATATATAATTTGTAATATCAGAACAATAGGTAGGTTCATACAATCATGGAACAGTTGGAAGGGACCTTTAAAGGTCATCTAGTCCAACTTCCCTGCAGTGAGCATGGCATCTTCAGTTAGATCAGGTTGCTCAGAGCCCTGTCAAATATCACTTTGAATGTTCCCGGGGTGGAGCATGTATCACCTCTCTCCTGAGTATTTCACCACCCTCATTGCAAAAAATTTCTTCCTTATATCTAGTTTAATTATACTCTCTTATCGTTTAATACCATTACCCCTTTGTCCTATTGCAGCAGGCATTGCTTGTGTCCAGCTTTTCAGCCACCAGTATCCCCAGGGCATACAGTATCCTTCTTGGCAGGGCTACTCTCAATCCCTTCATTCCCCAGAGTCCACTGATTTTTGGGGGGCTTGTCCTAGCATAGGTGCAGGAGCTTGCATGGCCCTGTTGATGCTCATTAAGTTGTCATGGGCCTCCTCCTTGAACTTGTCCATGTCCCTCTGGATGGCATCCTCTCCTTCAGGAGTGTCAGCTGCATCACTTGAGTATTAGAGAGTGTAGAAGAATTTGTAGGACGAGTCTTTACAACAGAATAAAAGTGTTGGTCTTGTGCCAACATCTTGTGCTATTGGGCCTTGCTTTATCTCATTGCTACTCCATAGTGTTGTTTTTTTCTATAGTTCGCTATCTCTGTCCTTTCTTCTCCAGCAGACCCTTGAACTCTCCCTGGTTTTTCTTCAAACTTGTTATATGTCTATCTAATCTTAACATACAGGACTACACAGAGCCAGAGAAGAGGTGGGAAATGGATGTAGGAAAGCAATATGGGAGCAGAGGTGCAGGGGAAATAATGTCATTAGGCAGAGAGAAGAAAAGAGCAGTTAAAACCAGTAGTGGGACTAGAGTGATCCATGATGCTTCTTCACTTTGGTAGTACACCACCTTAGTTAATTTAGTATTGGTTATTTTTCGGTGTCCTTACTGCATACCAAGCAGTTGATAAGCACAGATGGCATAGTTTACATATTATTATAAAGCTAGTGATAACAAGAGTCTTTCATCTTGACACTTGAATAGAACTGTGTATCATGTATTTATTACAATCTAACTTCAGGGTGGCCTCCCAGTGAGTTTTCAGCTTAACTGCATTGTATTGTATCATCTTCTATTAAATCAGTGCATTCCAAAAGGGAAAATCAATGAATGCTGAAATTTTAAAGCTCATCCAAAATCTTTATTTTGAATACACACCAATTAGGGATCTTTCTTGAATGACAGATTTGGACAAGAAACATTTTATGATTGCACAAGAAAACAGTTTAATCTGTGCTTTCTCTGCTGAATTTAATTTAGCCTTAACTGTGACATTGGGGTTATGCTTACTTAATGAGACTTATGGTAATGCATACAATTAGTAAACTAGCTTGATCAAACTGAGTAGCATGTGATAAATAAGCTTCTAAAACTTCAAAACAATGGAGATTGTTCTTTTCCAAGTAAATGATGTTCTTTTCCAAGTAAATGATGTTCTAACCCATAGTTTCATTGGTTCCTTTTCTCCCCTGAATAACAAAAAATAAAAATACTGATCTTCAGACTTAAGTCAAAATAGCGTCTATGCAGATTTATTCACTTGGGAAGTCTTACATAAAGGCTGTGGTTAGTTTATTGGCAAAGATATGAAATCCACATTTGGAAATAGATATTAGTCTAAAAAGCACCAGAACTATACAAATCTGATTTGTAGTAATTTTGCACCCTCAATCCTTCAACCATCTCTTGGAAAACTCTAGCCTTACTTTCCTCATGTGCCTTATGATGTTAGCTTGTTCTCTTCCTGTATTTCTAGTTTCCTACCATCTTTTGTTTGCCTTCTTTTCCCTCTTTCTTCTGTTTTCTGTCCTGTGATTTTTATCGCAGGCTGTGAAAAAACCAGCAAAGTTCTTCAGCTAGTACTGAAGTATGAAATTGGAAGCATTAGGTCGAAGGCAAAACAGTACAGCTAGCTGTTGACATCACTGCACCGCTTTTCCTTAGTGGAGGAGCTAAGATGGACAAGGGGTTTGTTTCTTTCTGTGTTCATTATATTTGTGCAACTAATAAGAAGTTAATACTGTTGATTTCTTACTCAAATGTGTTTGAAAATAGTGAAGTGTCATAAGGTATTAATGTTCTTCCAAACAAAAAGCAGATGCATGGACAGCAAGATTACACAAGCTTGATTTACTCTAGAAAACTGATCTAAACCCCTGTGTCTAATTATGTAAAGATAAATTGTATACCTTGAATTTAATGGAAAATGTTATTAGGTTACATATTTAAAATACATTGCAAATGTACATATTAACTATCTTTTTTTTTTAGCCCAAACTTATTGTAACAGCAAGTTTTGGAGTAGAGCCGAAAAGGAAAGTGGAATACATCTCTCTCCTGGAAGCAGCACTGACAAGGGTACAGAGCAAACCTGATAAAGTTCTCGTTTACCAGCGACCTAATTTGGTGAGTGTGTAGTTGTAGTGCCTTTATGTTAATTTTCACGTGTTTGTGTAGTGCATGTGCCTTTACTTTTTTCCAAGAAATATTTTACTGTATCTATTGAAGTTTGTTTTTTAATTTTAAGGGCAAGCATTATATATAGTCATATAGTCATAAGATTTAAATACTGAATAGAACTAACGCAGTAGAGAGATTACAGAAAATTGGATAATACTGTATAAAAAAATTGAGTAGTACATGTTTTTTGAATGAATTCCATTTATTCCATGTGATTTTCTTTTGACAATTTTCTTATTTTTCAATGGGCAGGGGCATGTTCCTCTTACTAAAGGTCGTGATCTTGACTGGGAAGAAGAGCTTGCAAAAGCAGAGTGTTCAAAATGTGTCTCTGTTCCCTCAGACCATCCACTTTATATTCTGTATACGTCTGGAACAACAGGTTTGCCCAAGGTAAAGGACTATGAGTAGTCTAAGTGTCTGTGACCAACTATTTGCAGTTCCCCTTGAATAGATATTTAATTGAAAAGGTTGAAAATGTTTGCTAGAGCGCAGTGATATAAAATGATAATCATTGCTACAAATTGTTTAATCTCATTTATTCACATTTCACTATTTTAAAGGCAGTGTCTAGGAATAAATCACATTTTTCAATTTAAATAGTAGTAATATAAAGATACATTTTCTTCTTTGAGGGTAGAAAAATGTCTTTTATTCAGTACTATCTTCTGTGTTTTAGCTTTCATAGATAAGCATAGTATAGTCACTTAAAGACAAGACCAGTTAATATATCACTTGTGTGATAGCATTTATTGCTGACTAATCTTGTTCACTATTTACACATTAACTAATTTTCTTGTAGATAAGACATGGTGAATGACATTACAGATTAGATGAAATAAAGCATGTTCTGAATGCTTGTGTTACTGCCCAATTCTGAGTACTTAATACCCTGAAAACAGAAGTTTAGATTAAGTGAAAATTAACAAAGGGTATTATTTGAAAATGTTTTCTTTTGAATGTAAATTAGTTTTAACAATGATTTTTAAAGGGTTGTATTTTAAAAGTGAACTTTCTGAGTGTTTTCTTGTACTTGCAATGCTCTTTTACAATGTGGAAGCTGAATATAATTTTCTGGCGATAGTCTTACTACCATCACTGATTCAGGCAGTATCACACACCCTGGAGAGAGCAATTCTACTGCTAAAAAATATTTAATGGGATTGCCTATGAAGTTCAGAATCTCTTAGGATGTAAGGGAAAACAAACATCAGTTTTGCTGAGAAAAATGTCTTCTGGTTTTACCTTCAATGTGGGCCCTTGAAAGCAACATATATATCCTAAATCATACAATTATATTGTCAAACACTCAAGATAAGATCCTTTGTTGTAACAGATATTTTCCTTGACTGAGTATCAGTAAAGTATCTCAGAGGTGATAGTTTACTTCACTGCATTGTCTCTGCGGAGAAAAATACAGATACTTTGAATCAATCACCCTTACAAGAGAGAGATATTTTCAACTAGCAGTAAGCTACAATAAGTAACTCTCAGTGACTAAAATAACTTTTTTATTTATTTAAGTAAGTTAATTTATCATGCAGGTAAAACTACTTTGTTATGACCTTCCTAAAAAGCTTTTCTTGATCTTAGAGCAGAGGCTAAGTTAGAAGGTGAGTCGAACAAAGGCAATCTGCTGTCTGAAATTGGTGAAGTGTTTGTAAACCATTCTCTGCCTTAGCAGTCTCCATTTTAATAAGTTAATGTATCTTTGCAGTCCCTCATTTCTTGGATGAGGCTGGAAAATGCCTATTTCATTCTGTTAAGTACATCAAGAGAATGTACCATGCCCAGCACAGACAGACAGCTGCATTGTAATGTCTGTGCAGTGCATATTTGTTTGGTCCAGTGGATTTCACCTGAATTTTAGTTCAGGATACCAGGACGTAGTTTACTTAGTCCTTTCTTCTAGTAATAGTGTACTAGAAGGTGATGATATATATATATACTGACCATACTAATATTGCAAAATAGGTCCAAAAGTTTCATGTTAATGATGTTACAGAGCTGGGTTTTGGTTTATCAAGGTGCATGATGCTGTTGATAAACTCTCGTTCTAATTTTCAAATCCCTCTTTTAGCTGAAGACTCTGGTGGTATTAATTTAGCATTCACGTGTGTTCTTCAGGCTAGATAGTAAACTTTCAAGAATATATATTGGTTTAAGCCAATTTTCTGACATCTTTAAAAAGAGTCAGGGCAAGAAAGGGCCATTTCAGGGAGCAATTCACCCCAGTTTTTTCAGAGATCAACTACTTTGCAGGTGTGAAGATGCTACAGATAGAGTAGGCAATGAGTTTAAAATATGCCTAGCACTTAATGGTACAGTTAAACTGAGGTAAATACTTAGTTTCTTATTTTTTGTCAGGATATATTGACTGAGTATTTGTATATCTAGCTTTTATGAGAGAATTTTAGCTTTGTTAGTTATCTTCTGAATGTTTGTTTTATTTTATGTTTGACTTTTGTTTTCCAAATTTACTTCTTTATCTTGTTGGAATAGATCTTTCTCTTAAGTGAGAAGTACTTACATTATTGGAGTGGGACGACTTTAATTCCATTGCTGCTAAAACATTAACATTGAATTGAAGAAACAATATGATTGTATCCTTCAAATCTTAATCTTAAATACTCGAATTTTCTCATTTAGGGTGTTGTGAGACCAACTGGTGGCTATGCAGTTATGTTAAACTGGACCATGTCAGCTGTATATGGCCTCAAACCTGGTGAGGTAATTCTATTTAAATGTCATGTAAATGTTTTTGAATGCCTCTTATAACTCCTAACTATAATTTTGTTTGTATTTCATTATAGGTATGGTGGGCAGCTTCTGATTTAGGCTGGGTTGTTGGTCATTCCTACATTTGCTATGGACCTCTCCTTCATGGTAATACTACAGTTTTGTATGAGGTATGATCCAGTCTAAAAAAATCCCTCTTGGAAATGTCAGCATCTCCTCCAACTGATGGTCCAGATGATCCTGTTTATGCCTATCTATTCTTCATGGCACAGATACTTATACTTACAGTGTTTATACTCTCCACCTATTACCGTAATTTTTAAGGAAGACTTACTTCACTGTCCTTCAAGCTTGTCTACACTTGTGTGAAGGGTGATGGTTAGCAGAGTAAGGAACTCTGAAACAACAGAACTAGAAATGGCAGATGGTGGAGTGTACCTGTGTTACTGATCAGACTACCTTTATTTTGGAAGTAGGAGAGGGTGTTGTGTTTTGCATGTCTTGTGATGAAAAATACTTACTGGATCTTAGTTGGATGCGATTGAGAGCTGTATGGTTGGAACCAGAACTTATAAGGAGAGTTGTCTCATCTTTACCAGTCAATGAAACTGAACCCAAGACTCAGATGACATTTGGGGCTTAGTCCTTTTCTTCAGGGGATAAAACGTCGTGGCATGGAGAGGAGACTAGTCCAATTAGAGTGGCCTGTGGCATCCTTACTTTGCTGCTCAAAAAAGTAATCATGCTGCCTTACATTGTTATTTTTTCAGAATTTATTGTTGATTTTTCTGAATAAGAAAATCAAAAACTTCACCCAGTAGCAGAAATGCACGTTTGTAGACTCAAATATTCTATTAGTTTGAGTATTAAATTACTATAGTCTAATGAATGTTTAAGTGCCTGATAGATGTTAATTAGATTCTTCATTCTAAGGGGATTAACTCAGCACCACCACAATAGTTAAGCAGAAGAGGAGAGCAGTGTAAGAACATTAGCAAGTGCTTGCAGATAATAAAAAGACTTTGGTAGTTTTATAATGGCTGTTTTTGAACACTGATGATACACTAGGCCACATTAAAATTGTTGCATAAATTGTCAGAAGAGAATCACTGCAATGAAGAGGTTTTCATTCTAGCAGGTGTAGAGTAAGCCAAGAAGGAACAGAAAGTGAAGTAAGGAGTCCTTCAGCATTTTCTGTTGCATAGTTGTCTTACAGTGAAGTTTTATCTCTGTGTGAATGCATGGGGATCAACGTGGTTATTGTCATTGTAAGGGTACCTCTGAGTTTAAACTGCTGTAAAACAAAAGGAGTAGAAATCCTACTTTTTAAACAGTGAACATAAAGAAAAATTAGAGTTAATACCAGGTTGACCTACATATCTGCTTTGTGATTTTTTACTCTTGGTGAGATCATTATTAAACAGAAATAGAACATTTCCCATTTTTCTTCTCCAAGATGCCACTGATCCAGGCTTCAGACAGTGTTCATGACATAAGCGTCGTCTTTTTGAGGGTTAATAGTGGGAAGGAAAGGAAGGTGTCTGTACACACAGGAATAAAAGTAATATTTACAAAGAGAATAGTGCATAATTTTTCCTCTGCTCAGAAGACTGTATTAATAGTAAATATTCAGAAATTTTTAGTCAAATCTCCTAAATGGTTTCCTAATTATATATTTTGGGTTAGGGAGTATCAGTGTGCTGTTTGGCCATGGGGGAAGAACCTCACATTCCTTTTGCTTGTGGACAGCCACTATTGAATGTAAACTGTGCTGACTTCATACCCTCACTACTTCAAGTGTTTTGTTTATTTTTAAGTTACTTAGGTGACAACTTGTCATTTTAACAATTAGTATGGAGACTATGCTTTTAGTTTTCACTTGCTTTTACACCATTGTCAGGAATGCAGAAATGATGATGAATTCTTTTGAATACAAAAGCAAGTGTATTTTTTGTTTTGATTTGTTCATTTTAAATAATCTGTCCTGTGTTGTTTTTCTCCAAAACATGACAAACTTCAGCAACAAGTAAGCTACCTGAAGTCTCAAAGCCCACTCTGGGTTGCTCTTGTTAATAGGATTTCAAGCTGTAAGCAGCAGGGCAGTATAAAGAGAAAGTCTAGTAACTACTTGTGGTCCTGTGATGTCAGGAAAAAGGCAGCATTGTAATTCCGGTGTTTGGGACTTTGAACTGGAGCTAGGGTAAGGAAGAGGATACACACACTTGTCAAGAACCAGGCATTAAGGATTTCATTTGAGTGGTCTAGGTCAGAGAAGGAGGTACTGTCCCACACAGAGCTGTAGCAAGACATCTGTATGCCTGGAGTCTCTCACAAGGCTCTCTGGAGTCCTGTAATTGCAGAGATTTGCAGGATACCTAAGAGCAACAGGTTTGAAATTACCCTTCTTTGGCACAGTTCTTGGAGACATCCAGCTTTTCTTGCTGCTTTTGTGAGCCAGTATCAACAGCTTACAAAGCAAACACTGTCTCTGAAGTCTGGGAGGGATCACTTTGCCATCACCTGTGCTGATTGTGGAGCCAATTCAGTAGGATATGTCAAGTCTGTAGTGGAGCTTTGGCAGCAGGGTCACCATCAGAAGGATGAATGCCTCGGTGAGCATATTCTTTTGAATCCTGATATGTCAGGATTTTGTGTGTGCTTTGGCATCAGCAGGTTTTAGTGGCAGTGAGTTCCATGCACAACATTTTCTATACAGAGAGAATTTCCTCATAATTTTGGATTTAGTGGTAATTGGAGAACCCATTGTTATTAGGGGTCAGACAGAAAGGGGAGTGATGCACTCTTACTCCTGCATTGTTGGACATTTTATTATAGCTCATCTTCTATGTCTCTTTTCTCCAGTAATCTATCCTGGTGTCTTCTCACTTTCTCCATGCGAGAACTTTCCTATCTCCTTGGTAATTCTTGGTATCTGTGAATCTTTTTTGATAATCATGTATGAAATCATAAATCATCAGCACATTTTGGCTCAGGATGTCTGTTTGACATCTCATAAGTTGCATGCTAAATCTAAGTGGTTCCAGAAAGATGTTCCTGTCTGTTTGTCTGTCTCAGAGTTTCTTGGTAGGTCTTTTCTGTGGGAATCTTCCTGGCTGATACAAGAATTGTCTGTTCTTACTTTTCTCTTTTAAATTGGATGAGACAGATCACTCTCTTTCTAACTGCCCTGTTCCCATTTACTGTGCTCTCATTTCCTGTCAACCATAGATATTATTGCCAGTAGCTTTTAAAAATCAATTTTCATCTCCAGTATTGATGCAAATACTGAATAGCAACAGGTCTCTAACTGATCCCTGCAGAAATACAGTGGAAGTATCTCCTTTGCTCAGTCCCCAGTTGACTCAGAAGTCTGTCAACATGTTCTGAATTTAATTACCCTGTGGTTTACTGTTTATATTGCTAACTTTTAAAAATAAAAATTGCATGTGGTAATAAGCCTTCATGGAATATGGTAGTACTTCTTAAATTTTTTGTATAATAAATGACTACTCTCTCTGGCAATTTTATTTGTAGGTTTTGGGCTCTAACATTAATTTGCACTGTCTCAGATATGGTTTGCTTATGTGTTAGAATCTGATTATTAGGGAGATTAATTAGGTGCAAACAGGACCATATGCCAAAGTCAATAATGTGGATTTTATTTATCAGTAAATGTGAGGTAAAGAGAGAGATAGAAAGAAACATGAAAAAAGAGGAGGGGGGAAAGAAGGAGAGACAGATTAAGGGGAAAGTTAGTCACCACCCATGTGGATCCAGTGGCGTCCTGTTGGTTCTCTTCTTCTGGTCTTCTCTGTGGTGGAGGTCCCATGAAACACAGAATTCAATGAGTATTAATATACATCCAGCTGTACATGGGAGTGCCCAAACATCTCCCCTGCGAGGGAGTTTTACACTGTCTTATACAACAGAATCTGAACCTGTTGCAAAACTTTGAATCACTTGCAGTCCTCTCTGGTAGAAGGCCTGAGGAATGAGTTGGGGACCTTTGGGGGTCTTTGATGGTTTATGACCCCTTCTAAGACATGAGAGCTTCATCTCACATGATTGTCCCATGGTGGTGGATATTCACTCCCTTTGTCTTATATGGACCACAGGTTTCGCCATCACACTCCCAAAAGCTCGCCTCCTCCCTCTTGGATGCATTCTTTCCCAGCATTGTTTACTTCTCCTTAGACCTGAGGTAATTGGACAGTAGTGCCACCTTTATCTTATCTTATCTCAAATTCCCTGTCAGGTGGCTTACCTCACAGTCTAAATTCCCATCAGGAGGCACATTCGGAGGGGTGGACTTTGGTAGTCACAGATGAGCTTCTTTGCACACTTTGCTACAGTGGGCGAAGTCTTTCAGTGATCTTAAAAATGTTTGAGCCATTAACTATTTTAGTCTGACACGTGTCCATTTTTGTTTATGCGTTTGCTAAGCTCTGAACAGCTTCCAAGACACTTGGGAAGTTTTTCTGCAGAATCACTAAGAATATTTTACACCTATGCCAGATTTTTTTTTTCCCTAAATGAATATTTTATTCTCTGGGTTGCATTCCCTATCAACTGTCAGGTGAATTTTCTCCTCTTTCTACTGTTTGTGTTTTATTTGGTTTTCTCCTATATCTGAGACTGGTAACTCCAGACCTAAACTGCTTAGCTTACCTGTGACATAAATATCCACCGGTCAGAATCCTGCATGTTTACCCAAGCACTCCTGAAGGGTTTAACCCTTTGTGTGGAAGATACTGTCAGGCTGAGGCTTGCTGGAAGTTTGAGGCACAGACATAGCCGACATAGCTCAGGCAGAGATCAGGTGTGAAGTGGGATCTGGGATGGAGTGGGTGTGCTCAGGGCTAGACATAGCACTTTTATGGGCTCTGGATATTTACATTTGGTTAAAAGTATCAGCCTGCATCATAACTGGCAGACTAATTTCAACTTGCTCCACAGCTAGGTGTTTTGGTGTGCAAGATGATTGATACTAGTTGAAGTACGTAATTACTTATTGAGAAGCTTGTGGCAATTTGGCATTTTTCAGAATCTGAGGCCATTAGTGCTTTGGGCTTGAACTCTTAACCAGGTGCCTACAGATCTGCAGTTAGGTTCACTAATGTATAGTGAACATTACAGGGAGAGAGATCAACTTGAACAAACAGGTTCATGAGCAAATACTGATGAACACATGAAAGTTGTGATGGAAAAGTCTGCTAGGGTGATCCTTCAAGACAATCTGGTGTAAGATTTTTATTTGGGTACTGTGTGTTATCTGACAGGAAAAAGGACATAACTCACTTTTTCAGCAAGCATCGTTTTGCATTTCTTTTTGGTAATTAAGGATAGGCTAATTGCAAAAAGAGGGGTTTTGATGTTGGTCACTGCTGCTTGGGTTGGTAACTGTTCTTTTTCATTTATTTTCTCTCCATTTGTTTCTCACTGCCTTCTTAATCCTTTTTAAAAAAGGCTTTTCAATTCTGCATTCTGTTTTGTGTTTTTTAAAAAATTTTTTATGGTGCTCCTCTTTTTGAGAACGCCTCTCACCAGCTGCAGGATCTCACCATAGGGCTGCAAAACCACTGGTACATATCCAGCTTTGGCTGTCCTGTGTTCTTTGAATCTGATTAATGGTTTACCAGTGCTCTTGCTAGTGTTCAGGCCCAGCTGGATGCAGTAGGAAAGGTCTGTGTCTCTCGTCTTGCGTGCTCTGTCAAAGTTCATCTTCTAAGTGTGGCCTTTTCAGTGAAAAGGTTATGGTGATACCTGTGGAGCTAAAACTCATTCTGCATTACCATCACCTTTTAATTTCAGGATATATATGGAGCAGTTCATGCACTGTGGTAATTACATGTACAGTAAGATTGTGACTGTATGGTTCTGTGCTAACTGCTTTTCATATTTTCAACACCACAGAAAAGTATTCTTGATTTTTTTTTACTAGGATTATTTATCATTGAACAATTTGTCATAAATGATTACGTCTGTTTACAATTCTCCTGACTATGCCCGTTAGCTCAAGAAAAACTCAACCCCAAACCAGACTACAGTCTGGTAGCAAACTAAAACAGAATAGGGGCCCTTCACGATCTGTCCAGGCTTCATGAAGGTTCCAAAAAGCCTGTTGTAAGCAGCTAAGTGGGAATTTTTCCATATTTGATAAAAATTTCTAGGTAAGGAAAAGCTATCTGTGCATGGGAATATAGCTGCAGTGCCACTGTGTCCAGCGGCTCCTTGTTCAGAGGGAGTGTGGGTGTTTTCTGAACTGCATCTCAGGGTAGATATAGACATGACTCTGCTGCCAGTGTAATAACATATCTTTGTGTCTGTCTTTTCATTTGCATGTCCATTTGTCCTAATTTTCTATGTAGTAACTAGTATATGCTGTGTTCGTGTAAGGGAGGGTTCCCAAAGCTCGTGAATTTATTTCTACTAGTGAATACACTCACAGTATTATTATTTTTAACAAAGCCTCCTTTGAAGTCTTCCTTGAAATTACTTCTGTTGCTGTGTTACCACTACTATTACGTGTTCAAGCCTTGAACTGTCAAGGAATTATGAGGTATTTTTATCCTGTGACATTTTAAATTATTCTCTCCATAGGGGAAGCCTGTGGGAACGCCAGATGCTGGTGCCTATTTCCGTGTGCTAGCAGAGCATGAAGTAGCTGCCTTCTTTACTTCACCAACTGCAATTAGAGCAATCCGTCAGCAGGACCCGGAGGCAGCCTTAGGAAAGCAATACTTGCTGAAAAGGTGAAGTAAGGATACACTGGAAGCAGTTTTTTCCAGAAACAGGCTGCATGAACTAAGAATAACAGAGTAACTGAGGTTTTGCCCACCTCTGTAGAGTGCCATTTTAATCTATTCTTGAAAATTTAGATACACACATATTTGCTATCAGTAAATTTGTACTGATAGTTTTGAGAGATGAAAGCTGTTAAGAAGTCTAGGACTCTAATGTTAAGAGCTTTTACTGAGTTAGGATTCCTCTCCCGTCTTTTATTTACTCCCCTGTGCTTATACTCTGTAATACAGTCTTAGATTATGTCATCCCATACTGTTTTTCCGCATGATCTCACATTTTGTTAAGTGCACAAGATCTTTAGTGTTTGTATCAGAAGCTAGTCAATGTTTTGGTTTGTTCCCCAAAACTTTGTTATTGTTTATGGTATGTGTCCAAAGAGCTATTTGCTGTCTTGTACTGCTTTCAAGGTGTTTATCACTATACTACCAGCATGCTTCAAAGTCTTGACTGAGTTCATCCTCATAAATCCCCTGTGAGGTGAGAGAGTGGTATTATCTGTATTTTGCAGATGAGAAGCTGAGGCACAGAGAGATTAAGGTCAAAGTCTTCTGTTAGTTTTGAATATCTACTCTGAGCCACTGCAATAACACTGTTTCAAAGATCGTAGTATTATATGGTTAAAATGTAGTATTAGCATTATATGTATGAAATGCTTCTCACAGTAACTTGGATCTGTGAGTGTTTAATACTTTTATAGACCAAGTTTCTGTATCTTAAGTTAAACATTCTAAAAATGAAAAATACTTGGGTTTGGACCACGTCTAATCTTGAATTTGAATGATTTGCTCAGCATCAAACAGGGACTGTGTCAGACTATACAGGCAGTATTCAGTCACAAGAACATCTATTATCACCCTTGTTCAAAGAGAAGAGGAAGATGAAAAGCCATGTAGCTTCATTAGACCTTCACATTCTTAATTGCTCAGGAAAGTTTATTATTAGTAAGCTGGATTTATTCCTGAGGTATTAGTTACAAGCTTATCATTATTTTCTTCCATATGTTTTGACTGCTATCATCAATCCTTACTCCTCCTTGAAATAAGAAACAAGCTCATTTGAGACACTAATGCACTATTGTCCTATGACGTTTATTGACAAGAATGTGATTCAGATGCTAGAAAATTTAATTGCTGTTCCTTGGCATTTCTTAGGTAATTACTTTGTCTTTAGAGTATTCATTTAATGGGAAATCTGCTAACCTGCTTTGTGAATTGTCACATTCTCTGGCCAAATGAGAATTCTAGATAAGAGTCCTTTGCAGTATCAGTTGCTGCAGATGTAAAGAGGTATTTCATCATTCCTATTCAGTCATATCAAATGAACTTCTTCACTTGTCTGCAGCTTTAGTTGTCTCATAATTCACTCAGCTTTGGACCATGTGGTTCACTGGGATGTGATGTCTCTTTACTAAACCCTTTAATGCAGCATTTAATATCTAGTAGGTACAGTTGTTAAGAAAGTCTATTAGGTGATTAAAACTTCCATTCTAGGAAAATACTTGGGTTTGGGTGTTACTTGGATAGACTTTTCTATTCAAGGTCAAGTGAATTCTGTCTGATTGAGTTTGAAAGCAGTCTTAGTTCATTTACTTGTTCTGTGATGCTTTCTTCTTAGTTACATGGTGAATAATCTTGGAAGTGTCTTTCTGCTACATGCACTGAGACAGATCCTTACTTTAGAGACTGCATCCAGGGATGCAGTCCTGAAAGAAGTTTACACTGTGGCACATTCTTTTCTGAAAAGTTCTGTTAAATGAATGGTAAAGGTCAATGTCACTTAAAAAAAAGTCATGTTAAAAAAGACATTTACTGATACAGAGAAGAGGTGGTAGGCAATGCCAGCTTCCATACAGAAGGGAGTGTTTGATTTACATGAGTAAATTGAATTATAAGCAAACTTGTGTTCTTTTGAAATGCCGTAAGGTAGATAAACTGTTAAGAGCTGATGTTTGTGGCATCACTGACCTCTGCACAAAATTACATACGAGGTTTCCAATGGTTCTAGTGTGTATGCTTTAAATTCCTTGTGTCTATTGGAGCCAGATCTTGAAATTCCTTTGCTTTTGACACAAAATGTCACTTACGTCTTAAACACAGCTCATGCTTAACAGTAAAACAGATGTTTAGTTTTTAATACTGTAGGTCAAATGCCCTATTCAACCACGTATTTATAGAGATCTAAAGACATAGCTTTTGATAACATCCAGTGCTGCTGTGCGTTGCTGCCTGTTGTGTTCGAAAAACAAGTAACATCCAAATTCCATGAGCTTCCTCTACCTAAACATATTCTGTTCAGCTCTTTGAATCCATTCTCCTCTTCACAAGGTAGCTCCATAATACCAAGCCATTAACTCTTCCCATATTTGGAATCATACTTCATCCTATAATTGACATAATTGTTGTGAGCTAGGTTGTTCTAATTTCCAAACTATCGACAAGTGATGGTTTTGCATGAAATGGGGCAACAACTCAGCAGTTTAGATTAACGTGCAAGTAATAATTTGCCATTTTTGTCCCAGAGTCTACTTTGCTTGCTTGACTTTTGGTCAGTTGAGACTGCTTTGCAATTTTATATCAAGAGTGTTTAGAGATTCTAGGTTGTTCATCTGATACCAGATAATAATGGACTTTAGAAAGAAATATGAGACTGCATAAAAACTGTGCAAAAATAATGAATATAAAGTAGATAAGAAACTTCCATTATCTGTCTCGTAATGCAGGAACAAGAGGATGTGAAATTAAAGTAAAAAATTCAAAACCGGTAGAAGGAAATATTTTCTCATAGAATTGACATTTCACACATGCTGCTAAGAGGATATGTGGTTAAGACCCAGAAGTACGTAATGCAGTTCTGCCTGCTGCCCCCTTCTCTGTGCTGCTGTTGATCATACATAGCCCTTCCTGGTGGAGTCCTGAACTGTGCTCATGAAGAGCCTTTGTGGAGCTGAGCTGCAGTTGTGTTCTGTGTCTCTCATGACTCTGTCACCAAAACCTTCAATGCTTGGATTCTCATATTCAAGGTAAAATCTGTTCAGGGAGGGAAATGAACAAACACATCAAGAGAAAAATCAGAAGATGTGATTTTATTTTTTTTTTTTAATTTTACATGTTTAAATAAATAAACAACCATATATATATGTGTGTGTGTATGTATGCGGTCTCCAGGTGCGTTAAAAATTAGTAAGAATTCTTGGTTTCCAGTTAATGTTAAGAGGTGCAAATGAACCTTCATTGCTTTTTTTTGTAGGAAAAAAGTCTTATTTAGTGTCATGTAGATGGAGTTTTTCTTTGCCAGAAACCACACCCCGTCTTTCAAACTGGTGTGTGCATTCCAGAATTTAGAAACAAAATTCTTCCACAATCTTTTAATTTGGAAGAGTGAAGCTCAGATTATTACCCATATGAACATTTAAGCTGTTGGGAAATAGTTTGGAGATGTGGTTTGTTCTGTGCTTGGAGTGACACCAAAATGTATGTGCTGTCTTGAACAATGTTTATTGCTTCAGGACCATTAGGAACATTGATCTGTGTCCTATAAGTCAGGTGATACTTGAAGCCCATTCTGCTGGAGTCCTGTATAGGGCCTAAAAGCTTGATTGTGCTGAATTTCATATTAGGAATGCAGATTTTCGGAACAGCTGAGGACATTTATTTAACAGATGGGCTTTAAGACCTTTCTTCTCAATTAACTGCATTGCAGGGGTAGACGACTGCAATAACAAGTGGACTGGCAGGCTTTGAAGTTTTAATGTAGGCTTTTAAAAAAATTGTTCAATGGGACATTTCATAGCCATTTTCATTCCTTGTTTTACTAGGAATGAAAATTATTATTATGAAAATTATTATGAAAATTTATTTGAGAAGAGAAAATAATTCCATGGTTCATATGCTTAGACTTGTGGCACTTAGCTCTCATACTCTTTTTGGTAGTTTTGGGCTGTACGTTTGCTAAAGAGCTAATTTTTCTTCTTACAACATAAAGTTCATCTTGAGCCTGCAAATTATTAAATCTGATTACTAAGGTTGGCAATTCAAAAGAGAGGAATTTTGCTTTTGGCTCAGGGGATAATGAGATATCTTAATTTTTCCTAAGTTATATTTTCTTGGTGTTTGTCTAATTGCTTTCTGGATTTCATTTCCATGGAAAGATGAAATTCATAGTCTTTCTTAATGACATCCCTCTGAAGTGAAATTTTTGTCATGCCTACCATATCTAAGAGTTCTCTCCTTTTGTGGCCACAAGTCTACTGGTTTTACAAAATGGGTACAGTTTGTGTCCACTTTTAAAGGAAAAGAGTGAAGTCCTGTGTTCATCAGTTGTCTTCATTCAAAATGCACTTAAAGTGAAACAAAATGTCAATGACTGTGACGTGGGAGACCGTACTGCAATGCTATTAAAGATATCTACCTAGTTACTTACTATGTACAGTGCGTTTAATTATTTTTTACTTCAACTGACAGTTGCTTTCCTCTGGTCTCTCATTCAGCAAATAAAGTTTCTTTTACATGATGAACTATTAAGTAGCTTAAATGAATACTGCAAATATTCTAGTTGTTGCTTAGTAGGAAAGAGAATACAGAAAGTAAAAATCCTCCTTTGTCTTTTCCCTTGATCTAGGGCAGTGACCAGAGGCATTTATTGTATTCATTATCTTGTTTTCCTTTCCACATCCTGATCAAGATACAGACTTTATTTTTATTTAAAGGTTCAGAACGATGTTTGTAGCTGGTGAGCACTGTGATGTGGACACGCTAGAATGGTCAAAAAGAGTCTTCAAGGTACCTGTCTTGGACCACTGGTGGCAAACTGGTGAGTGGTTAAAAATACCCTTTTTAAAATACAGTAAGGAGACTTGTTTCTTGAGTATGAAGGTAAAATAGTTTTCTTTTTCCATGAACATTTAAATAAATGTAAAAAAAAAAAAATTCAAGCAGGAAGAATGTTTTTTGGACGTGGTCTGAAAAGACTTCAGGATATTTTTAGAGCAACAAAAAAATTGTAAAACCTATATAAAAAAGAAGATATTTTCTGGTGTCCATGTTTAAAAAAAAGTTTATATCAGTATTTTTCCAGGTGTGTTTTTATGTTGTTTATATGTGTGACTGTTGTCTGATAGAATGTTTGCTATTTAAGGCTTAAACCTAAGTTTTTTGCATGTACAATTTGTGTAATTAAAAACAAGCAACCTGCTGCATAGAGTAGACTCCTTGGTCTTTAATACTGTTCGGTATGGATCTAATCCAACTTCTAGTGATTATTTTGGAGTGTTCCCCATTTGTTTCACTGCAATGAAGGAATCAGAGTACCAATCTGTGTGTAATCTTGCAAAAATCATAGTTGAATCCTGGATTAAGACTTGATCAAATGTATCACCTTATAACTGTGGATTCATATATCTTTAATTTCACTCTTAGAAGATTAAATTTGGATTTTGCTTCTTAAACACATTATTGCTGATTAAACAAAGGAAATGTATTACAAAAGCTCCCTCCTTCCTTCCCTTCTTTGCTCCCTTCCGAGAAATATCTCTTGTCTTTTCGGTGGATCATTGTTTTGAGATGTGTGGTCTCTTTCTCTAAAAGAAAAACCTTCTGAAGTTCTCCCATGATAGATCAAATAGAAACTAGAGCAGATTAGAGTGGAAGTGAGCAACTGTTTAGTTCATCTATATATTATGCAATTAAATCAGTTGAGGAGGCTTAAAGTGCATTGTTTTTATTTAAAAAACCCAAAACACAATCTTAGATAAATAGTGAAAAAGTCCTGGAAGATAGTAGTGTAATTTTTTATTTAATCTGGATTTAATCTGATTAATACAAGGCAAAAGACCTCTATTTTGTTCTGTTCTCTATGATCCTAATGTCTGTAGGCAAGCCTGCATGATGCAGAATGAGAAATTAACTGAAAAAGGCTAAAAAATCAAATAATGTCTTTGATGAAATGCTGAACTGTCAATAATCAATGTTACTATATGTAATTTGCACGTGTTTTTATCTGTCTGTGCAGATATACAGCTATATACTACATATAAAATTGCCATAGCTTTTGCATATATTTAGTGCAAGAGTTTCATGTTGAAGTGTCCTTTCAGATGTATCTCAAGTATATAAATATCAATAAGAGATCTTAAGCATATGGATAGAATGGAACTTGCACTGTGTAGAGGTAAGACTGTATTTCAAGATTCAGCTCAGAATGCAGTGTGTTTCTTGATTTGTATGTTCATGGTATGCTCTTAAATTAAATTGTACCATGACTTAATGAACTAAGGCCATTTCAAATACATTGTGTGAGAGCATTTAATAATTTGATTAGAGTGAAGACCCAAATGATTTTTGTGGAAATGTGAGCTGTGGAATGAAAATGAGACCTTCAGTCTGAATGAAAAAAATTACTGTCAGTTCCTATCAAATAACTGAATTTCAAGGGATGAGGAAGTAAGAATCACAGAGTCGTTAGGTTGATGAGGACCTCTTGAGCTCATTTAGTTCAGTTCCCCTTCTCAAGCAGGGTCAAAGAGAGTGTTGCCCAGGATCCTGCCCAGTTTTGGGTATCTCCATGGATAGAGATTCTCTGGCCACTCTGACCAGCCTGTGCCAGTGTTTGACTGCCCTCACAGTAAATGCATATTTTTTGGGCTCAGATGGAATATCCTGGTTTTAGTTTGTGCCTGTTGCCTCTCGTTCTGTCAGTGGGCACCACTGAGAAGTCTGGCTAACACTTCTCACTTCTTTAATGTGTGTAAATACTGGATCCCTCCCAAGAAGGCCCACGGGGTGCCTTCTGTGAGAAGCTGCCAGAAGCTTCCTTTACGTCTGGCAGAGCCAATCCCTGGCAGCTCCAAAGATGACTGTGCTGCTGGTCATGGCTGGGCCAATTAGAAATGGTGGTAACAAGGTGGTAATATGTGATAACATATTCAATAATGAAAAAAAAAAAAAGTTATTGCATAATTGTAATTGTGGCCAGAGAAGAGTGATGTGAGAACGTGCGAGAGAAACAACTCTGTCACCAAGGTCAGTGGAAAAGGAGAGGGAGGAGGTGCTCCAGGTGCTGGAGCTGAGATTCTCCTGCAGCCCATGGTGCAGACCATGGTGAGGCAGCTGTGCCCCTGCAGCTGATGGAGGTCCATGGGGATGCATAGATCTACCTGCACCCCATGAAAGAGACCCACACCATAGAAAATGGGTGCCTGAGAGGAAGTTTTGAACCTGTGTGAGGCCCATGCTGGATCAGGGATCTGTAGATCCATGGAGAGAGGAGCCAATTCTGGAGCAGGTTTCCTGGTAGGACTTGCTACTTGGACCCTTTCCAGCAGCTCCTTTTCTCTCTTGAACTGTGGAGAATTGAACACATGACTCCAGATGTGACCTCACTAGGGCTGAGCAGAGGGGCAAGATCACCTCGCAACCTTCTGGTCACATTCTTCCCTGTGCACTCCAGGGTGCCACGGGCCCTCCTGGCCATAAGGGCACTGTGGGCTCATGGTCACCTTGTCATCCACCATGACTCCTGGGTCCTGGAGCACAGCAGCCATTGCCACAGGTGAAAGCAGACGTCCCTTCTGCTCTTCACTCACCTCTTCTTTAGCAGAATACAAAACGTATCCTGTTAACTGTGAAAAAAAAGCAGTTCTCTCACATTCATCCTTGTCTGTCACTTCAAAATGTTGAAAGTGGATTTCTGTGCTGGAAAAGTAATTTCAACCAAGCAGTATTGGATTTCAGTATGTGAGGTTAAAGGTATATGTACTGAATGTAAAATATTTGTAAAATATTTTACATTCTTACAGAGTAGATAAGTGGCTATTTAATATGTGAGGTTAGTGACTGATGACAGAATAAGGACCCACAGATTCAGAAACAACAATTTTCTGAGCTATCTCCAAAATGAAAAAGTGCACACTAAAAACACAATAAAAAACCCTAATGACTTCTGTCAGGAGGAAGTTGAGATTATTAGCTGGGCTACATAGAAGTAGTACGTTTCTAAAATGCATCTTTTTTATAACAAAATGAATTATGTTGTGAGGTTTTTTTGCCATTTAATTGCAGCTGAAGTTATAAATTGCTGTTTTGTTATACCTCAGATTGAAAGTTTCTGACTTCTACATATGAAAATGCTTTTGACCTTTGCTAGTCTGACAAATTGGTACCTATTTCCTAAGCTGATATTCATCTGCATTCCTCCAAAACAAGAGCATTGCAAAACTCAGAAATTCTGGCATCTTAATTTTGCCTGAAAACTGTAGATCTTAATTAGGCAGTTCTGTTGGCTCTTTCAGCTGAGGCTGAAGCAGAAGATGGAGGAGGAGAAGTATCTGGGTAAATAGTTTCTTGCATAATAGGGTAGTTTCTGTTCCTTTATTGATGACTGAGGAAGGTAAGGAAAAGTTGAGTTTTGTAGAGGTGAGAAGTGACTGAGTCATCATTTGGAGATGGCAATGAGTATGAGTTAAGGGAAACAAAAGGCTGACCAAAAGTATTATAAAATAGGAGTGTTAACCACCTCCTTCTTCAGGTTTACTAAGATGTCTTCAAAACTCTTGGCCCTTTTGCCATATATATAACTTAGAAATAAAGTAGTGTGGACAAAACAATGTGGATTTCTAATGTGGATTTCTTTCATTTGTTCTTCAAAAATTTATTCAGTGTATTTGAAATCACTGTGAATTGAAACAGTGCTTTGAAACAGAAGAAAGCGTCCATTAAGGGACTTCAAAGCAGCTACACCTGGAAAAGCTGATTGCTTAAAACTGCTTTGTGTCAGTACATGTTCATCAATAACACTCATTTTAAATGTTAATGTTTGTGTTACAAGTATAGTAAGCACATCTTACAAACTGTGAAATATAAGTCACAGGGTCAATGAGTGGCAAGGAGGATTTCCAGCAGTAAAGACTGGGAAGAACTTGCTGTTTTCTTTGGAGATATGGTAATGGATGAAAGAATGTTATTCTCTGATCCTCTGATCCTATACTCAGCTGTACCTGGAGAGAGGAGAGTTTTGTTTGGGTTTGTGCAGGTGTTAAGTTTTTATTTTTTTATACAAATTGACACTTAACACTTCAATAGCAATTTTCATCTTCTAAGTTGTTGTGCAAACACAAGCAATTAATACTTTTGACACCCCTGTGAAGTAAGTACAGTTATTCCAGTCTTGCAGACATTAAATAGAGAAATACAAGTATCCTGCCCCAAGCTATCCAGTAAGCCTTAAATTCAGTGTCAGTTTTTTTTTTCTGAGAGATAATTTTTCTGGTCTTATTTACATATGTTTTGTGGGTTTTTTTTTCTGAATGGGAACTGGAATGCACATTTTAGACCTTGTTTTTTCTCTCTCTCTGTGTTGTTATGTTTTAAGGCAATGATACAGTTGCTCTGTTTTAGTATTTCAGGTAGTTAAATTACAAGGAGCTTTGCCAAATTCATTTGAAGTAGCCTAAAAAGTGTTTAGGTTCTATCTGCTATGTGACTAGCCTCGTTCTCAGGGAGAGGCCTCAATAGACAAGTGTGAGTTTGGCTTACTTTGATTTTGGAGCTAGCTTTGAGTTCTAGAAAAAAAAAAGGGAAACAGCCAGGAGGTTGTGATGAGCTGTAGAAGCAGAAGGCTCTGAAAGTTTGTGTTAAACATCTTCAGCTGCTTTCATGTTAGCTAAAAAATGAAACTCTGCCACATCACTTTTGACATTTTGAGAAAGCAGTAAGTCAGATTTCTGTTTCTTGATAATAAGTGTAGGATATAAAGAGGTTTTTTTCTCTTGATATTTTTTAAGAAAAGCATTTTGAGACTCTGTCTTTGAGGATGTATAGGATAATTCAGATGAAATAGAACTGAAGCTGAAAATTCAGTGATAAAATATGACTTGCATAAAATCTCAGTCACGAGACATGTTTCCATAGAACTTTTTAGTTGTGTACTATGGAATGAAAGTTACAGACTGTGCAAGTGTAGTAGGCTCAAACTGGAGTTATCTACTATTTCCTGAGTATCAGCTCAGTAGCAGGCAAAACCATGAAATGATTGTGTACGTTTTCTGTTTTCATGGAAATAGGCTGCCTTATCCAGTAAGAAGTAAGTGTCTGCAGCAGGTATTAGGACAAAAATCAAATAATGCTTGATACGTTATGGCTGCTGACGAAGAAGGTTGTAGTATCTGCGCAGTGTGTTTGATATTCTGAGACAGTGTGATAAAATTTTCTGGTAGGAATTCTTCAAGTTCTGTAATATAATTAATAATGTAGTCTATCACTTTTAAAATTATTCTTTTTCTGTGTTTTGCCTCTAAGAAATGCAAATTCTGTGTTGGTAATATTTTTATTAGGACATACTGTTATTAGGTAATTAAACATAGTGGTTTAATAACGGTTATACAGATCTTTTATGAGGACTATATAAACAGTACAAATGTATCATTGAATTCAGTGAAAAAAATATGAATCATAGGTAAGTGTACTCAGATGTATATATTTCAGTGGACTACTTCTGAGACAATCATGTATGGGAAAGAGTTTATTAATGTGATCTCCAAGCAGCATGACGTGGTCCCCAGACTTCAGTTTCCATTGTGTTGCCTTGGCAACATTGTGCAGAATCTCCTTCATATGAGTATCTGGAAACAGGGATTTTGCAACTGAATTGTTAGCTAATCTTTTCATGTTTGCAGTAAAGAGCTGTTCTTTAGGTGAATTACATTTTCAAGCTAGACCTCCATCTCTCTTTTTTCAGTTGGATTCCACATTTTATTCTTCAGTCACCTTCCACTTTGCCCCATTCAAAACTGCAGATCAGTCCAGTGATTTTGTTCAGTGTCATGAAATTCTCAGACCCAAAGGCAGTGGGAAAGGTAAACTAAAGGAAAGATGGCTGTTTAATTTGCAACAGAGTCGATTCTTGACAGTTTTTTTGGAGTGACAGAAATTCAGTTCTGGAATTACAGGGACCAGGAATCTATATTTGAAATGAAAGAGGAACAAGTTTCTTCCAAAGTCCAGGCAACTGGTTTAGTCTATCAGGTGCCTCAGTGGACACAGTTCATGCTTTTTAAAGATGTGTGCATCCTGTCAAGACTCGGATCATATTTTTTTAGTTAAAGCTGATAACCTGCGAACAGTTCTGCAGAAATGGGAATTCGCAGAAACCTCTGCTGCTCTGCAGCCCTGATATACTGAGTCCCCTGAGCATTATTTAGTGAATATCTGAATTTATAACAGGCATTCATGACATTTTTCATGTCTCCTGCTGGAGACTTGCATTCTGTCCTCTAAGGGTATGAAAAATATAGATTGTTTCAGCCGTTGTTTGCTGTTTAATAATCACATGTGGACTGTGTATCATTAGTAACAGTAGCTCATCATTCCTTCAATGTCATCTTAGGGCATCCAATTCAAATAGATTTTTGGTTGCCCTTATTGAAGGAGACAGAGGAAGAGGTTTGTTTAGTGGCCATAGGCATTGCCAAGGCTGAGCCTGACCTTTCAGTTCTGCATGGTTTTCTTGTTCTTGGACATCGACGAAGGTATGTCTGGATTATAAACATATTCTCTAGGGTGTCGTTGGTTTGAACAAATCATTACATCATCATAGGTTTATTGTGGCATTCAGTGCTGTTCACTTTCACATTTCACAAAGTGTTTTTTCTCCAAAAACATTTTTTGTTTGAGGGTTATTTCAGATGTGCATTTCACATGGCTTTGAGTTGTCCGATGCATTTTGGGAAATGTCCCCCATGCTGGACCAGGACTGTTGTGGTTTGGGAAAAAAAACAAAACAGTTTCTATTTTTATGCATGGAATTTATTGCAATTTGAGCATGGTTAAGTCAGTAAATGTACTATGTCCTTCTAATTGAAAAAAAAAAAAAAGGCAAAAAAAGAGCATGCATCTCTGTACTTCACATTTCTGTGAAGGTTCTCTTTTCCTCATGGCTATACTTTGTTTTTTCCCCACTGGTCAGCTCCTGCTCTGTGTTGATACAAATTCATTATTAGCTGTTCCACTGCTAGACTGTCTCATTTGTGCTGACATTTTCTAATTTAGAATGGATAAAAAGTGTGTATTAAGCTTTTCTGTTCCCATTTGACTTCAGTTTCTCAGCGCTTATTAATTGTAATCTTTTCTGATTGTCTTTCCACATGCAGTCAGGGACATACATTAATATGGATGAAGGATAAATGTTTTCCTCCTTAAAATTTCATTGATATGGTTTAGATGATGGAAAATAAAAGAACTGTAAAGCAGCCTTAAGTTACGAAGTTCAGCCATGTTCAGTGAGCCAATATTTAGTGTGCACTGAATATTTAGTTTGCATTTAGGCAAATGAAGAAGACGAGGGGACACGTTTAGGAATGGATATGTTAAAATAGAATAGTGCAGTCTCACCTCTCTGAAGGAGATGAGCTGTGACAGCACCTCCAGTTTGTATGAGGGTGAAGATGTTACAGGTTGTTGATCTCTTTTTTGTCACATGGCAACTGCTTTTTTATGTTGCTCAGAGTAAGGGTAGAAAGGGTGCGCATCTAAGATACTAGATCCTGATAAAGATACTTGAATTGCACAGAAATAATTTTACCTGTCTTTACCATCTTGTCAGTATTACTATGCATGCAAGGTATTGAGATTCCTCAAAACAATTAAACAGTAAACAGTTAGCACTGAGATGTGTAATTGCTTTTCAAATTCTCCATTTATCTCTTAGTATTTCATCATGTATCTGTTATGATGTCACAGTAGGCTGAAAATAATTTGAAATTTATTTTGTCTGAAAATATAATTCAATGCATTGGCTGACTTAATGCATCTTTAAACATGTCATCTGACATCTTCCAAATGCAACCAAAAAGCTTTCTGTTCTCTAATCTTGGCTGTCGTTTTGGTATAGGCAACTTAAAAGATGTACATTATAATAGCATATATACTGTTTGGAGGCAAAGGACCCTGGTGTACTTATGAATACATAAACTTCTGGTGCTTTATTACTGGCTTGCCAGTTAGTGATAACCAATTATTTTCTGCTTTGGTTTTAATATTTGTCATGGCCCACAAACCCTTAACTAAACTAGTTGGACCTTCCTTGCAGTTATATTTTGTATAATTATTTTGGAGATTTAATTTAAATGTGCTTTGAAATCTTTAGAGACCACTGTGTATATGTAGCCCCACAGTTTGTAAGTATATTCTGTGGTTGGATAATTGTTAAAGTGAGCCTTGGATGAATTTTAATGGATTTGGGGGTTGATTTTGTTTTTAAATAAGTGAATTGAATACAGGAATTGAACTTTTATATTAGAGGTATTTGGCCTTCACAACTAAAATAGACGAATGGTAATAGACGAATTATGACAAGTGCCTTAAAACATTTATAAAATACTAAAAGAATTGCTGCTTTCTCTTCTGACCTTCAATTCTAAGAATAAGCATGGAAATGCAGGCACTTTCAGAAAATGCATTATTTTATAAACAAAATGGATTTCTGTTTTTAGAAATGTACTGCAGCTGTTCAAATACCTTTAGCTTATTTTGTTCATTTTTTTCTTCATACGTCCATGAATCTTAGTCATATTTTAAAAAAAAATATTCCTTCATATTCTATTTATATCTCTTTTCCATGTTTTTGAGGGAAGTTTCTACTACTTTACAGCTCCTGAGTAGAGAAATTAGGCAGTTAAGAAGAGTTTTTTTAAGGTTCTGTGTACAATTTAACCAAGTGAGAAAGGTCAAATTTAATTTTACTTGGGTGTGAAGAATAGGTGAAAAACTGTTTTTTTTTCCATGGGGATTACAGTTAACTTCTAGTGGTTTTATGTTCTGTTTTATAGAGTGCTAGTGGGATGAAAAAACACATTTTCAAGCCACCTTAAGATAGCAAATTCTTCTGATCTTCTGCCAAATGAATGTAACCTAAATTGTAAGCAGCCTGGTGGACAAGGTCATGCTTTAGATGTGAGTCTCTCTAAATAATGTTTCAGCAAGAAAGTCTTAACTGAAATTCTTTCCAGTTGTTTACTGCATGTTCTTTACCCTAGCTTTATATAAGTTTGTAAGGAGTTGAAAAACTCCTTGTAAGGCAAGTGTGAAAATCTTGATTACAAATCACCAAACTTGCATAGCTCGCCTAAAAGTTGATACTTCCTGAGGTTTTTGCTAAGGTAGACTCCTACTCACTTACGATATTTTGTTATTCTGTATTCACCTGATATTTGTTGTGTTGATGCTGCATGTGCTTAATTCACAAGAGGAATAATTAACTATGGAGTCAAATGGAGGAAAAATAAATTATAATAACAGTGTTTAAGATTTTTTTTGCTGCATGTCACAGTCCTCAGAAGCAAGGAGTGAAATGAAATACCAGGCAATGCATAAAAGAGTTTTTGAAGTTTTGCTACTAGCCAGCAAAACCGTTTATTGTTTAGGATGACAGACTGTCTTTAATCTCATCTAATTGTGTTTTATGTGTGCACTGGATTTAATTTCATACTTCTTTCTGACACTTGATAAAGCTGAATCAGGGTATCCTTAAGAATTTACAGTTCTTCAGATTCTTCAGTCCTTGCTGTCTTCTTGTGGATCCTCTCGCTTTTTTGTTATCTTTTGCTGTATACCATGCTAAATATATTACTAAATGAGAATTTCAGTAAATATAAGTTCTTTCTTTAAATTTTACTTAATTTGATGACAAGCTTAAATAAAATGAAGAGGAATTTAGTAACATGGATGAGGAATTTCAGAATATAATTATCATAGCTCTGAAAGTAATTTTCACTAGCCTTTACTCTTAGAATGTGGTAAAAATCATGGCATAGCAATATATACTAACAATGGGGGTGCAGCAGTGCTGTGGATTTTTGTGGCAGCATCACACATCACGTTATATTGGGATTATCCAACCTGTCCTTATCTGTGCCCTTTAGTGCTCTGGGTTAATAGTGGCCAGGTGTCATCTCCTTGTTTTAGTGTTGATGGATAATTAACAAAAGATTGTTTGTACTTAAATATTCAGCATCAGCCATGTGTGCTTAGTCTTTTAACACATTTAATAATATAACTTGCCATGCACCATACTGGTGTATAGCTCTTCCAGGGAAGCAGTGAAGAAAGCAGCTTGGCAAATTTAGACAATGGATACTTCTGAGGCCTTGCTGAAGGCATGGCCGAGCTCTACTGGATGGAGGCTAAAGCAATTATCTGAAATTTTCTTCAACATCAGTAAGCATAAGACTGAACTGGTGCTTGGGCTACCAACCTGTAGCATGAATATCTAGACACAGTTTGTCAGGGTTAACAGTGCTAAATCCAAGTTGTCAGTGAGGCTACTTACTGCTACTTCAGTTGGAGACTTAGAAGCTTGCTTGGCTTTTGGTGATAAAGGACTGACTGGGAAACTGACTTCTTTGCTCTGCACAGTTGTATCTTGAAGGGTGAAGGAAACGAGGTCTGTATGATCTGGCCCCTGAATCTTTGGGACATTGCCACTGCACACTATTTCTGTGATGTGTTGGATTTGGTTTCATTTTAAGGAAGCAGATTTTGAGTCCTGTAATTCATCTGGTACTGTCGTTTTCTGTTCCAGAATGCTCAGTAGTTGTTGCCATACTAGAAAGCATTTTGCTGTAAATTTACTGAATTCTTCATTCACCCTTTCTGGCATAATTAAAATGAGCACTGTGTGGAGGGAGCATATGGAAGGAGTCTCTTCAGAAGTACATTCTTGTGATGTGAATGGATTTGTAATGAGTTGCTGCCTAAGCTTTCCTGTTTCAGAGACCCTCCTTTCCATTTTATCAGTGCAGTCTTCTGCTGGAGTAATTACTTTAATTCCCCACAACAAAAGTGACAGCCTTGCCAGAAGAATGGCTCAAAACAGCACAGCCACAGTGAGAATTTTGTGTATTGTATTTATTGCATTCATTAATATGGTAATGTATGACAGTTGCTCCTTTTTCTTCTTTCCTTTTCCTACTACATAACAACTTCCTACCTTTTTTGTGTGCTTTTAGTGTCCCTCCATTGCAGCCTAAGAAATTCAAAGCAGGCAGCTTTACATTGCCCACTTAGCATAGCCCAACCTCAAATATTAATGTCAAAATGCAGTGTGTTTTGCCTAAGTATTTCCTACCAAAAAAGCCAATATTTCAGCAGCATGGCAGTCTATTATGTTGAGGAATATGAGACATGGTCTAGAAATTATAATGTAAGGAATGTAAGTGGCACGGAGTAAGTGGTAGATTTTCATCTTGACAGTTCTGAGTTATTTCAAAACTGTTTATTTTGATTGAACTTGACTGTTGACTGTGAATGAGCAAGAGATTTTTGAGTGCAAAAGCTACTAGCTCTTGCTTCACATAATTTGGCAGAGCACAGCTTCTGCAAGGCAGATGGGTAGGTGGGAGCTTTCTGATTAATAAAGTCAGGCATACACTTACAGACTCCCCTAGCTACTCATAGGAGAGTGCACTTTTTGCTTCTGAATCAGCAGCACCTTCTCTGGTGTAAGAATTGTTTTCCAAGGTGCAAGTGCAAAGAAGTGCATGTGTCAGACTACTCATTAGCTGTCCAATTTATACTGGATATTTCAATAACATTGAAATAGCTTTATAATAATATCACTCATTCACTGATAGAGTGGGACAAAGCAAAGAAAGTCACATCTATGATTATCGAGGACTATTTCTTTACATTAACCCTTATCCTGAAAAGAAGAAGCGTAAGGAGGGACTTGAGACACTTGAACAGCCTTGATTTTAAGGCCATCTCTCAGTAACTCTGTCTTCTCTGTTTCAATGAAGTGCTTTTCATTATCCTCAGAGGTACACCATATTGTTTTCATTATAACTCAGAGCAGATGATGAATACATTTACCAACTAGTACTGAAATATTATTCTTCCAGTATAAAACACTGCTCTTCTAAACAGCTGTTTCATTGTCACATCATAAGGTGTTATGCAGAAAGAAAATTGGTTTTATGATCTGGTTATCCTTGAAAAGCCTTCCACAGCTGGAGGGCAAGCTAACTTGGTAGCTTTGTGAGTGGAAATTTAATGTGCAAATGTTTGCAACAAGACTTCAAGACAGACCTACTGTTCTGTTCCTTGCATTAAAAGCAGAAGTTCCTGAAGTCTTCAGCATTGGAAATCTGTCTAGTGCTGTGCATTAATTTCAGAGTATCTTCAGCTATAAACAAATGAGTGTCAGGTAAGGGATGTCTGTTCGTGTATGCAGAAACCTGATTTAAGGGATAGGTGGAATACAATGTATGCTTGACAAGTGTTATCCTTCTTCAGACTGTTACTGTATCAACTTTTCAGACCTGATTCTTGTAACCTGCACATAGATCCTGACTTGAATTGTAAAGAAACTAACCTTAATTGAAACCAAAGATTCATAAGCAACTTTATTTATTGGAAAGATATAATAAAGGACCACACAGTATTTGTATGACACATAATTGTTGAGGAAAATATCTCTTTCATACTTAAAATCCTGTGTTCTTCTGAACAGTTATGATTTCAGGAAGATTTTGATTTGAATTCCCCTTTCAACTCAGACTGTTTTCTTCGTGATAAAAAAAGCTGTCCTAGAAAGAGGCTGTTGTTTCCTAATAGGTTTGGGAAATTGATATTTCAATCCACCATCCTCTTTGAAGGTGATATGTTGATTTCCCAAGAAATGTACAGCACAAAGCTTTATGCTGTCCTTTGACAGTACTCCTTTGTGGTTGTACATTGAAAGGGAATCTTTAGCATTCAGGAACGGTTAGCCTAACACAAAGAGCAGATGCTTTTGGGATTCCCTCTCTGAATTTTTATCTGATCCAAGTACCAAAAACCCCGTTTTTGGGGTTTTTTTTCATGTATATAAAAAGTCTTAGTGTATATGAAAAGTCTTAGTAAATATGAAAATTATATATCCATTGATAATTGAAAAGACAATAGAAGAAAGCAGCAATTGTAAAGACCTTTCCACAGAGTTTTAGAACTTGTGATTCTCCAGAATAAATGGACTTCCATTCAGGCTTAGTCACTGTTGTCCAAAAAGCAGGTAAAAAACCAGACAAATTAGTACAATGAAATTTCTTTTCAAGTTTCTATTGATTTCATTAGCAGTGTACTAGAGAGTCAGGCAAACCCAAACTAATTTTCAGGAATTCTTCCTCTCCTCTTAGGGTCTTTGGATTGAGACTCTTTATGAGAAATGCTTGTTAATTCCCAGTCCACACCAATGTTACTGGTACATCAGGCTAGCGGAGTGCTGTGTTCCCTGTCTCTCAGTAGCAAACCTAATTCCTATGTTTTGGTGATATTGCCTGATCTGTTGCAGGATGTTTTGTAGCTTTCACTTCGCAATATGTAAAGTAACATATACACCGTGCTACCACATCTTCTAACATAGTCAAAAAAGAAACTGTCCATTCTACTGTCTTTTCCAATTCACTGTTCCTTCTGTTCCACGTAAAAGAGGAAAATTCTTCAGTATAAATACTGTGCAGAAAGTAAAGCTCCAAAACTCTTAAATACATTTTGTTTTTTCTAAAACTTCTCAGTGTGATCACAGGTGGGGTATGGTAGATAATTTTGATACTGTGTTACCGCTGTAACTGTAGCCTGGGTGTTCTGTGTGTTAGAAGAAAAGATTCCCCCCGTGATTGTGCAGGAAATTTGCATTAATTAGAAGATGGAACAGGGAAAGATCAGGAAAAAACAAAGCAAACTTTTTGCCTGTCTTTATTAGCATGGAGGGATGATAATTTTTGTTCTGTGTCCCACAGTTGTATTTAGGCCCTAGTTTAGCTGTGCTGTAAATGCTAAACTTTCAGCTACTTACTAACACCTACTGTAAAAACACTACAAGAGTTTTTTGTTTTTTTTTCTTGTTCTTGCTTCTTTAAGCACTTGAATAGTCACATAGCAACATCTGAAGTGGCAGATGAATTCTATGGAGGTTGAAAATATTCACAGCAAAAATTATTTTAAATTCCTGATGCAAGCATACTGAAAACAGGTTTGAACATACTGATCAGATATACATATACATTACAGCTGGAGACAAACCTGCTTTATTTGCTGGGTGGCATGGACTATGAAATTTAGGCCAAGTGACCTGAGACCTGAGACATCATCAGAATAATAAAGTTGTGATTTTAAAGTAAAGTCTCATCCTGTCTTCCTGCTAATATCTAAAACCATCTACACTTTGTTTTCTGTGGCTTAGAGTTACAGCAGCATTTCAAATTTCTGTAGATTGTTTCCCTAGAGGGAAAGAGGGAAGAGCAACTGGGCTTTTTTCAGTCTTAGACTCTCTGTTATATGACTTGATAGTATTTATTCTTCTGTGATAACAACTCTGGTAGTATAAAAATGTTATATGAAATTAAGTATTTTAAGAAACGGAGGAAGGTGAGGAGGGAAGGATTTCTAGCTGCCTAACTGGGGGCGTAATTAGGAAGGTGTCAGCATTACTGGAAAGCATTGATGACAACTTTGTGACACAAGTAGTGGAGGATCCCATGAGGAGTGGTGTGCTTCTCAGCCTTGTACTAACAAATAGGTAATGCCTTGTTGAAGATGTGAAGGTTGAGGACAGCCTTGGTTGTAAGTGACCATTGCGGGATTCAGTAGTGGGCAAGGAGGAAACAGGGCAACAAGACTGTAATCATGGACTTCAGGAGAGCTAACTTTAACCTCTAAGGATCTTGAAAAAATCCTGTGGGAACAGATACTGCAGTGAAGAGGGTTCCAAGGAAACTGACTGATATTCAAGGATCACTTCCTCCAGGCTCAAGAATGATGCATCCTGAGGAGCAAGAAACCAGGGAAAGGGGGAAGAGATCTATGTGGATGAATTAAGAGCTCCTGTCATTAGTCAAGTGTGACACAGGAGATGGAAGCAGGATCAGACCACTTGGAATGAATATAGAGAGGTTGTCAAAGTAGAAATGAGACGAGAAAGTTAAAAAAGGGCAAGTGATGGATTCTGCACCTGGATGGGGCAACCCTGGGTGTACAGACAGGGGAATAAGAGGCTGGAAAGCAGTGCCATGGAAAGAGACCTGGGGATCCTGGTCAATGCAAGTTGAACATGAGTCAGTAGTGCCCTGGAGCCAGGAGGGCCAACCCTGTCCTGGGAGGCATCAGGCACATCATCATCAGCCGGGCAAGGGAGGGGATTTTTCCCTCTGCTCTGCACTGGGGCAGCCTCACCCCCAGTGCTGGGAGCAGTTTTTGGATGACACAGTATAAAAAAGATAAAGCTATTGGAAAGTGTCCCAAAAAGGGCTACAAAGAAGGTGAAGGGCCTTGAGGTGAAGCTGTATGAGGAGTAGCTGAGGTAACTTGGTCTGTTCTGCCTGGGGGAGACTGAGGTGAGATGTAACTGTGACCTTCAACTCCCTCACAAGGGGAGGTGGAGAGGCAGGTACCAATCTCTTCCCTCTTGTGACAGGATTCAAGGGAATGGCATGAAGCTGAGCCGAGGGAGGTTTAGATTGGATATTAGGACAAGGCTCTTCACCCAGAGGGTGGCTGGGCACTGGAACAGGCTCCCCGGGGCAGTGGTCACAGCACCAAGCCTGACAGAGTTCGAGAAGCATTTGGACAATGCTCTCAGGCACACAGTGTTATTCCTGGGGTGTCCTGTGCAGGGCCAGGAGTTGGACTTCGATGATACCTGGGAGTCGCTTCCAACTTAGCATTTTCTATGCTTCTGTGAATTCTAAATCTTCCATTGTTTGTCTAGGAATATTTTTTTTAAACTTTGATGTGCTGAGCATCAAAAAACTTAGAACTAGTAAATGGAAAGGAACTAAAACCAACCTTAACTGATGATATGTGTGTTCTCTTAATAGAATCTGGTTCTGCAATTACGGCTTCCTGCATTGGTTTGGGAAACTCTACAACACCTCCCCCTGGACAGGCAGGAAAAGCAGTTCCAGGATATAATGGTAAGACTGTGCTAAAAATGTTACTAGGAAAGGACATTGCTTATATTCCTGAGTAAGTGCTCCTTAATTGTCATATCTTGTAGCAAAAGAAAATTACAGCCTTATTAAGATATTTTCCTCCTTCCTGCTTTTTTGTGTGTAGTAGAATGTGATTATGAATAAAAAATTCAGAGTTATCTTCAAGAAAATTGATCAACTACTTCTGCCTTTATTATATGAAAAGGCTGGTGCATACTTTGGCACATTACTCATCTATATTTCTGCATGCACTTCTGCACTTCTACACAACTTGAGAGAGTTGTTAAGCAAATTGTCTTTCAGTACCTGTGGAGCATTTTTATTTCTAGAGAGGAGAAATGGTAGGCTATGGACCAGCACAAAAAGGATGAGCACTCATTGTCTGGAAGGTATTTGCATGTAGGGGTGCAGCTACAGGATTAAGAATGCAAAAGTATTTTAATACCTGAGAACCCTGATTTTAACACAATTTTCAAGAATTACTTGAAATCTGAAAAATAATTACATTAAAGATGAAGTGGTCTGCAGGAAAAGTTCTCATATCATTGGTGAGAAAGATTTAAGCTGTTATTTTCTTTTAATACATGTAAGTTGTGGTGAGCATTAAAAAAAAACCCAAATATTTTCAGCAGCTCTTGGTTTTGGCGTTTACAGTTACGGCATGAAGACTAGCAATAGCTTAAAGACAACATTAAAACAAAGCCATGAAGTTTCCCCAGCATTCTAAGTAAGAAACAGGGCAAGAATGTAATTCCATCACGTATTATCAGATGATAGTCAGGACTAGGAAGAAATACGAGTAGCAAAAATATAATAATTTCTGATGAATATTTTGGAGCATTGGGACTAGTGTAAGTAAAGAATTTCTTCAAAGAGAATGATGGAAATGTGTTCGGCATACCTTATAAATGAAACAAAAAAGGAGCACTGAATTTCACTAGAGATTTATGGAATAATTTTATTTTTTTCAGTCTTTGACCAAATATGTCCTGTAATGCAGCTATTCACAAACTAGTGATTTTTTAAAATTACTCTATATTGGCCACTGTCTTGCTGTCATCCACTTCTGTTTGATGTTGTTTTCCTGCTGTTACTGTATTTATTAGAGGAGATCCTTATGCCAGTTAGAAGATAACTGTGGTCTTAGTTTATACATGCGAATCTTAATGGCTGGTAAAGACATGCTGCAATATAAAGAGAAAACTGAAAGATCTACCTTTTTTTTAAATACATACAAATTCTTTCCTATTACATATTGCTAAAAAGAAACTGATTGTTGCTGATGTTTAAGAACAAAGGGAATTAAAGTTATGATATCAAAGTGCAGTGGCACAAATGGCATTTAAAAGTGAATCAATATACTATATTAATTTCTAGGTTTGTTGCCTTAAATCAGACATTATACTGTGCTTTTCCCCTGATCTACTTGAACCTTTGCAGATAATTTCAGTGCATTTTCAGACTGAAGCAGGTCACACATTTTGAGGAAAAAAGTCAGTTCTTCAGTAATTCAGGAGTGAGCAGCATAGTATCTTACTTTCACAAATTTTTCTAAATTGAAATATACAGCTTGCAAGGAAAAGAATAAATACTAGGATTGGTACCTTGATGAAACAGTTACAGTAAACTGATTAGATTTGACTTAGTATCGTAAAAATAGGAGAGAAAACACTGACAGCTACACAAGCAGGTCTTTGTAAAATTGGCCGTGTGTACTTGCTTGTGTCGATGTGCTGAGCCATTGCTTCCAGCAGGCTCTTCAGTTACTTTAAAGTTACCATCATCTTTGAAGGAGTAGCTACAGCCAAAAGTAGTAAATTACAGGTGTTGGTGTTCTTTGAAGAGATAGGATGTGATATTACTCATATAAGTTTTAGCAGAGTTTTAGTCAGAAGTCTGTCATCCACTTATCCCCATTTCCTCTGGAACTTTGTATATACAGAATGTAAGATTATTTGTAGAGATTTAGATACAGCTGAACATTGCCTTCATTGCTTGGGCAGGCTTCAAAAAGCATGTAATCTTTATCAGCTCAGTTTGTCATTATCTTCCCTCCTTGTTTTTCTACGGTTTAGTTGCTTCACCTTATGTAATTTCATTATCATAGGCCAAGCTGGTATCTGTCATTCTTTTCTTATGCCCACTCCTTGAGGTGGAATGGATGGTTGTAGTAGCTTCATTTCCCAGATAACTACACAAAAGAGGCTATTTCAGATGATTTCCTCAGAAATCTCAGTGTCGGGATATGATGCTTTCCCTGAAGGTGGTGGACCAGTGTCATCCAGGGAAAAGGCTTCATTTGGAAATCTGGATTCTATCTTGCACTTTGAGCATTACCCTGCTGTGCAGCTTTGGGTAGTTCAGGGGTTACTTGATCTCTTTGTGCTAGACTACAATGAACCTTGTTAGCTGAAGGGTATTTTGCTAAGACTCCTGAGAGCCTTTGAAAACCAGATATACTTATTTAATGCTAATAGTAATTCTCATGTGAACTGGGTTAGACTTCAGTCATCTTGGTTGTTATTTCTTGCTCATATTACCAGCATATTTCTTATTCATATTTGTCATGTATCTTAATGGTCCTTTGCTATGTGGAAGTTTAGATTTTCCAGTATGAAAGCTTCTTTAACTTTTTAGTTCTGTGGTTTTCCCTTCTGGGACTTCATGCTATTTCTGCTTCCAAAACACAAGTATTGTTTTTAAGACTTTCTGAACTTAAGGCTAAATGTTAATAAAGTCATGATATTATCCAGTTTGACACTCCCAAATGACTTAATTCCTTTTGTTGCTTGGTATATTGCCTTTCTGAAGTGTGACATAAGTTGATATCCATAAAGAAAGATACTTTCCTCTACCTAAAAATACACTACTAAACTTGAGTTTCCTTCCTATATTATTTTTTTACAGTCATGATTCTGGATGAAAATAAGAAACCTGTGAAGGCAAAGACTTTGGGAAATATTGTGGTAAAGTAAGAAAAATAAATATCTTACAGTTAAAAGAAACTTCCTACCTGGGATGATTGTCTTCTGACTGAAGTTTATATAAAAATCAGAATAATTGAAATAATGAGGATTGAAAAGCATTTTTATCTCTGATACTGATACCAAACTCCAGCATGTTTTATTTTCATTAATGTTGAAAATTTGCAGATGAAATTGTATGAGTGAATGAGTGTGGATTGCTGGGTTTTTTTCTTAGACTACAGCAAAGTTTACTGTTTTCTTAATTATCAGAGTGTTGGCACAGAATGATACCTTCCTCTTGTGATGTATGAGTAAGATACTGAATCATTCCCTTCACTATTTTATCTTCCAGTTTAGTGAAATAGTACAACAGTACAGACTGGCGAGCTTTGGCTTACGGGTGTGATGCTGACTCTTCTTTCAATATCTCCTAATCCCAACTAATGCAGCTTCTTAGAGGGAGAACATGTATCTGTTCTCTGTAAAAAAAAAGCAAGATATCTCTGTGTGTGCTTTGCCTGAAAGTGTTCGTTTGTATTTGTATTTCATATATATTTGGACAAAATACATACAGGAAAGGACTCCAGGAAAAAAAAAAATATCAAAAAACCCTAAAACCCTGCTGTGCATCATGTAGGTAATTTTTAGTACTATTTGCCAGACTCCTGATAGATGAGTTCCATAAACCCTAATATTCTTTTTGAAAGTACACCTTTCTGGTCACATTTCCTTAGATAAAGAGGCCTCTGTGTAGATCACCCTGTGGACATCAGTTACATTTATCTTGCCCGCTGCCTTCTCACTGTTGCCAGGACCTTTCTTTACTCCTGTAACATTCTATAGGCTACTACTCTTTACAGCACATGCAGGCTCTGTATTCTGGATGTTTTACAGGCTTTCAGGCAAATGGCATTTTTCTCAAACAATTTTTTTTCCTCAGAGAAAGACACCTGCTTTGTGATGAATGTTGTAGCTGTAACCACCATTTTTTCAGTCACAGAAAATAACTTCAGCTCTGAACGCTTTCTAACTGCGAGCAAATACAAGTCCCGAAGGAATTGTATTCATCCATTTCTTCTGTGGTAGATTTTTGGAGAGTTGTGGTAGCTCAGAGTCTTCGCTGCTTGCTTAGGTGAATGAAAGGAAATACAAAGATTAGTATTAACCTTCAGTGAACTGAAAATCTGTCAAAAGCTGAAGCATAGGGATGGATGTACCAATTTTGATGAATCGTTAGTGCAGTTAGCTGAGGATTGCAGTTGGCTGAGGCACACGAGCTGGGGGTGAGAGACAGGAGCTGCAGCTGCAGATGTGCAGCACTAACAGTGTGGGTGGGCTGATGCAGTGCTTGCGTGGGAGGTAGAGTTGCCAAGGTGGAGAGGCTTTTTACTCAGCTGTATGACTGACCTAATGTAACTAGACCCCTGTGGAGACTAAAGTAGTGTCACATGAACTTATTGTACTGTGTGATGCAGATGTGCATTTTCAGGATGAAGTCTATATCCTGCCTCAGTCTCAGCACCTTCAGCCAAGCCACCAGGACACAGAAATGTAGGTTTAACTTATATGAGTCAGCAGACTCATATTTAGGCATAGTTTTCTTGTGACATGTATAGGATTGTGCATTCACTCCATTGTTGAGTATGTCCATTCATTCCATTACCAAGCACAGATACTTAAAATTGCTCCAACCTTTTATAGACTTCAGTTTGCAGTATCAGTAACCCAGCTCAGGGTGGAAAACTGTCTTTCAAAGCTCTCACCTCTGTAGTGCCTCAAGCCATCATAAAACAGGCTTGTAATCAACAGAGAGAGAAAGGTATTTTGTAAGAAAATTGATCCTAGCTGCTTAGATATTCAGATTAGTTATTACTATTCATTATATTATTCATGCTTGCTTACTCAACTAGGATGGAATAAATCACCTTTCAGATGTGTTCATGTCTCTTCAGTGCCTTCAGGAATGGCACAGCTGGCTTAGGGTAGGCACTTGGTCTCACCTACCAAAAGAGGAGTGGAATGAACTCCACCTTTAGCAACTCTGCCAAACAAGTTGAAAGATTGACTAACAGGTAATGTTGGAATATGTGTGCATACATTTTTGAGTTTTACTCTCTTTAAGTGCCTGACAGGAGTGATATTACCATATTAGAAGATTCTGTTTGGGGTTAGTGTCTACCTCTTCTAGCCAGAATTTATCTTCCCTAATGTTGCCCCACATTTAGATGTTTTCTCAAGGGATTACAAAAGTGGTACAGTATTTATTTGTTGTTGTTTCATTTGTTTTGTTTTATCTTGCTCAGCATGACTTTTGCTGCAATCAAATAAATTGATAATGAAAAGGGAGATTTTTTGTTTGGTGTTTTTGGCAATGTATCACTCAAGAAAGTGTAATCACATGGGGATACTATTACTTCATCATGTCCGTGTTTTTTGTATTGTTTATTTTATTTTTTTATTAAAGCAAGGTTTCATGAAGTCCTCCTTCAAAAAAGCCATTTCTCTCTTCAGCAGTCTTCTACATATACAGACCCTTTAAAATAGTGGGGGTGATCCTTGTTACTTGCAGTTTTTGCTTGTCAGCCCAGAACATGTCCCCCTGCAGCTGGAAGAAAATGGGGGATTCAGAATAGTTCTGAATATTATTCTGTCATACACTCAGCAGTAAAATGTGAAAAAATAGGGGTTTGCTTCACCTGTAGCATAGGTGAGTTAAGAAATATTCTTCAGTACTTGGAGAGATCCCACAGTAACTGCTGGTAAAAACACTATTTGTGGCTGCTTGAGCCTGCAGTTTTCCTAAGTACAGTATTTAAAATATCTATTCTTACAGCAGATCTTCAAATTTTAATTTCATCCTGCAGGAGTCAGATAATCTTGAAAGGTATTTCTTACATCTGATTGCTCCAACTTGCTGCCCCAAGTATGTTCTTGTCTTTACCTTTCTGCCAGCTGATACCTGTTGGTTTTTTTTTTTTTTCCATATAACCATCATCTCTGCACTTTGGACAGATTATTCTTGGATAAAAACCTGTTATACATACTAGTTTGCCTGGACAATGCAATAATATTTCTGATTTCACAAGTCTTTCAGGATAAAGTAATTGAAAGCAGTATCACAATGTTTGTGATAGAAAGACAAGGGAAAATAAAAGTAACTGCAGATCATGAGGGTGGGCTTGTATGAATTGTTTTTAAATATATGTATTTCTTTCTGAGCTAGAATTTTTGGACATGAAAGATTCTGAGAATTTATTCTGAAGTGAAAATGATAGAAGCAGTGACCTCCATTTCCATTAACAAGAGCAATCTGCTTGCATTGTTCTGGCCTGCCTGTAATTAATACACACTTGAAAATGTGTATATATATGTAATTTTGATTAGCCATAAGAATTTTGTAGGTTTTCTGTTGTTATAAGGAACATTAACAAAGAGAAATCCCATGTAAATTCCAGTTTTCATCTTGTACACTGAAAATATCACAAACCCATTATGTTTATTTTTTTGAAGCAGTCCTCAGCACTGTCTCATTAGCTAGCATTATTCTTTATATTCACCCATAACAGGACTACATTTACCTTGTGCTCTTTCTTACCAGGGAGTAGTGGCTGCCAGTAAATTTGCTGCTAGACCCTAGTTACACTTCCTCTAGTGTTTGTATAGTTAATGTTGTACCATAACAATGGAGTTTTGCAGTGTAGGTGTTTACAAGTTTGCTTTAGCGATCTCCACTGCATGGAATCATGTAAATATGTTCCGTATTCAGCAGGAGGTGAGACAAGGTAGTTGCATCATGCAGTGATTCTGAAATGCCTTAGTTGCATTGGTTTAATTGCATTTAAGAAAAGTGGCTGTGTGAGAGGCTCTGTAAACTACTACTGTTGTGGATTTTTTTTTTTGTGGATTTGGAATGAGTGAAGAGAGAGGAAGAAAAGTCAAAATGTTCTAAAAGAGTAGAGAATGTTTTGAATGATGACCCACTCCATCATATCGAGTACAGTCTTGTAAACTTTATGTACAGTGCTGTAAAAACTAAAATACATTTGAAAATATTTATTCATGGTTAATTTTAAATAGTCAATATTTATAAAGAAATAGTAATGATAAATTCACAGGTTTTTATGATCATACATTATAAGTTAGCCAAAGAGAAACATGACTGTACTTCCAAAGCAAATACCTTAGAGTGAATATCCTTTAGTGGAAGACGTGTTATTCAAAGTAAGCAACCCATTGACAGTTTTCCTATTTGTGGTAATGTGTTTAATATTTATACATTATTTAGTGAGCAAATAAATGTTCAATAAAAGGCTTACTCATTCAGTATTTCTTACAACGCATTAAAATATCTGTGTGGAAGGATGAAGCAACCTGAAGCCAGGATTGTAATCATTATAATGCTCAATAGAATGCTAACCAAGAGAGCTTAAAAGAAAGAAAAGGGAAAGAAAAAGATGCAATTTTTTTGCAGCACAGTGTAGTACCTTGGTATTTCATTAAAAAAACTGAAGTAAAATCTTGTAAGACTTGATGAGTCAACATTTGGGCATTCTAGCTGGGATGCACCCATGGGAGAAGTCACAGCTCTCTCTCTGTGCTCTCCCACTAGAAGAAAAGGAGGCAATGACAATATATGTTCTTGTAAGCAAGGGCTATACAGCTAGGTAAAGTGAAAATGTGCTAGATGAAGGGCCCTAGAAAGCAGTGACTTTAAAAGGAGCTTTTTATGTTGCAGTGGATAAACCTCTGGATACACAGGATCTTTGAATGAAAGGTAGCTTCTAGTGTAACTAATCCAGCAATATGACTCCTTGTTATTCACTAGGGAAACTGAAGAGGGGCCAACATTACTGTTGGTGGATGTGATGTTAGTACATCCATTGATGCATTATGCTTGGTTCTTATGTCTGTATTTCAAAAGACAATTGAGAAAGTGACTGGATTTTGGGGGAAATATGAATGAGAATGACCTGAGTGCTGGAATCCGCGTGGTCTAAAAACCTGTGGTATGTAATTCACCCAAGATCAGTAAAACAGTAACTTTTTTAAGGCCAGGAAATACTCCGAAGACAAAATAATCTCTGAGAGATGGCTGTTTAATCTAGCATAAAGAAATTGGAAGCTGAATCTAGATGCATTCAGATGAGAAATAAAACAGTTTTGGCAGTGAAAGTATTAAGACATTGGAATAAATTCTTGAGAGTATGGTGGTTTACTTCAATAGTTTTAGGTCTAACCTGGATATCTATTTTAACCAAAAGTTGTGGAGTTGAGGCAGGATTTAGTAGATTGCATCTTTCAGCCTGTGTTATATGGAAGGTCAGTTTAAATAAAGAACCTGTGCAAAAGATTTGTCTTCCTAACAGCCTTCTACATGTTTATCAGCTTTGCCTTTTTCCTTTACAGATAAAATTAAGTATGTCTTCCAATGTCAGAGCAGTTTGTCCAAAGATGGTTTTTCCGCAAATCTCTGGCTGACTATATGTAAATACCATTTGAACTTTCCTTCCTTTGAAATTTTTCCAAGCATTTTCACTAGTTTTTGATGGCTTTTTCTCTTTTCCCACTAAAACAAAATCCACACTGAGATCAACTACTTTTGTGAACCCTTTCAGCTAACTAAAGTAATATTTCATGCAGACTGATGAATGTTCAAGATCCTCTACTTTTCTCCACCCTTTTTCCTGTGTTGTTTCTAGAGTCTGAAAAAGCTTCCAGATGCTTTTCAAACTTGCAATCAAAAATTTTTATAAGAGTGATGTTTATGCACAACACTGCATAAATGCTGAGTAATAATTATAGCTGCCAGTCAAGATTATTTTGTTCCATTCAGAAGCCCAAACTCATTTAACAGTGGCTTGTATTTTCTTTGACTGGCTGTAATGAATAGACTCTGAGTATCATTATCAATAAAAGTATGTCTTTTCAGAATACCAGCAAGGTAACATCTCCAATAATTTTTTACTTTATTTCAGAAATACACTTTTCTCTGCAAATTCTCCATTGAATTCTCTGTCTATAATTGCTTGGTTCCATTAACAAAGAATCTTACACCATTTTGATGAGTGGCATTCTAAAAGGATGTGCTATGTGGGAGTCAGATTTCTTGGGCTAAGCTAAAGGTGGACTGTTCTATGAAAGGTCTATCTCTGTTGTATGAAAAAGTAAATGAATTGTGAAAAAAATGCTTAAAAAACCAAATAATGATTGTCATTTAAAATTCTGTACCAGAAAACAGTTACTGTTAAAGTACTTCAGAGTTTGTGGTGCTGTCAAGCTCATTCATCTTAGTCTCTCCAATTTATCATGAAATTACCCCCTTATCTTTGTAAAATGTAACCAGAATGAAACTTTGTTTAATGAACCCATATGATTGAAATCATTAATTTACACAGTTTGCCTGGTTTCCCTGATGGTGTTTTAAATGTACTCAACCTTTAAATGAGAAATAGGCCTGAATCTGTATTCTTGTACTTCAACAATTTTAATCTTACTTTGACTGGAGTAAATGGAGAATAGCATAATTTGTACTGCTGTTATTGTGCTGGTAATAGATAATATTGTGCTGGTAATAGATACCAGTAAATATGTCCCAAAAAGAAACCAAGCAAAGCAACTTCTTTGTATATTGTGAAAATGATAATGAAGGAACCTACCTACTCCTGTCTTGGCCTTCTGTGATCTGTCCCTTGTAAAAGGAGAGCAGGACTGTCTGAGGGGCAGTCATGCTTACTTATGCATACCTGGCATTTTTGGTCAATACATCGCTTAGTAAAAATATTGCCAAAAGATCTTGACTATCAGTTTTTAGAGAAGGAAGCAACAGTTTTTAAATGCTGAGTTATTGTGGGTGTGCATCACATTTTCTAGGGAAAAAAAGACCCAAATCAAACATCTCAATATGTTCCTTTTTTTTTAATGGAGGGGTTGATAAAAACAAGAAATGGCTGTTTCATGTTGCTGTTATTTTTGGACAATCTCATTGTCTCTCTTCTGGTTCCTTGCATGTACTTATGATCCAGTGCTGCTTCCTTTGGAATTTATGGCAGCATTCCCACAGCAGTGGTTTGAAGGTATATTTGGCTCTGGACATTTTAATTCTGATGTCCCGAAAAAATTTCAGTACACATAATGATGTTCTGGAGAGCTGAATTCTACCTTTATTAATTTGCGTTTGCACAGAACCTAGAAATTCTACTCAGTCATGATTCCAAGAACTCTGCTATCATCAAACAATTGTATGTGCTTTTTGCTCTGGAATTATTGTGCCTGAAAGATTGACACATGGAAGAGGGAATTCACTTTTTGCATAATGGATGAATGTGGTTCTAACTGCAAGTAATCTTTCACAGAAAGCCATGGAAGCACATTTTCAGGTGTAAATATGTACATATTTATGTACATAATATGTTGTCTGTATTGTGCTATGATATGTGCTGTAGAGATACCTGTGGTAACCACTAATTTAAGCAGTCTGATTTCCACAGACTCACAAAATATACTCAGTGGATGTGTTTATCAGTACACTTTTGCTTAAAAAAACAACAAACAAGCAAAAAAACCCCCACCAAACTAAAACATGAGACATCCCTGCTCTCCCCATCTGAAAAAAGAAGTCCAAATAAGGACAAGAAAACCAAATAGTGAAAGTGAGGGTTGTATTTTTGGTGATATGTTCCACACTTCTCTGTTTAGATTTTTAAACAATGACAGAAAGGAAAATGCTTTTCCAATTTCAGCAATAAAACTGCTTTTTCTATTCAGTGACTAACTGCAAAGTACTGAATAGAGCTGTGGGGAAATTAAGGACTTTATCAATATGAATTGTTCTTTCTCTCCTATCACAAAGATGTTTCAGACTGCTAAGTAAATTTTGCAAAATTTGCAATGACTGAGGCGGTTATGAATTGCTGTACTATTAGCAACCAGGCAACAACCATAGTAACTGCCATTCTCTGGAGGTTTTCTTGAATCTAAACAAGAGATTTTTTTTTTCTTTCTTTTAAATGCATGCATACACAAACACCAGGATCAATATATTGGTTTTTAATCTTTTTTTCCAAAGCAAACACTCCATGGGTCATGTTTTTGTATCACAGAGACACTTCCTAAGCTTGAAAGGCTTGAAATTTCAGTGAATTTCTTCCAGATGAGCAGAAGCCAACCTGCCCTCCTGAACCCTGGGTAACTACCTGGGGAGTATCTTGGCATTTCTGGCCCTATCTTCACCGTACTTTCAAGGAATGTGATGTCTGGGATGCGTTGAGCCAGAACCCTCAGAGAAAAGGCATTAATATTTATAGTAGTAGATTGTATTATGCCAGCTGACCTGAATTAAGCTGAAAAAACAAGAATTGTAGAAAATCAGGCATTCAAATCATTACTGGATTATATAATATTTTCAATGTAGTTTGTACTGTTTTTACCATAGCTAGGATTTTTTTGAAGTGTGTTTATCTCTCTCTCTCCCTCTCTCTCTCTCTAAAACTATAACTATTCTTTCTGTAAATGTAATGTTAGAAATGTACATGTCACAGGGCTGATGGCAACTGTTCTTGTGATTGACCATCTTAGCAGACTTGTAATGACACCAGAATTGCTATGCTACAAAGAACTGTTTCACTGCTAGAGATGTTCCCTTCTGGTGTCACAGGGATACTATCAGTAGAAAATAAAATACCTCTGGCTAAATGTTTGCTAGTTAGCAATGCAGGCATATGCTAGTAAAATCTGTATTGTGCATTTATGATTTTATCTTACGTAAATATGTTTACATGCTCATTCTCTCTCTGTTATTAGGGGTAAATTTTGTGAAACTTGTGTGGATATGCCTGAATATATATCTCTCAGGCAGTTAAAGAAATATTTGTTTGACCCTGTCAGAGCTTTGAAGAAAGAACCAAGTACTTTTTAAGCTGATGCTTCTGCAGCTTCTTTTCTGACAGATATGTAGGTGAAGTGTCCCATATTTTCTCATGCCCTTATCATTGACTGAAGAAGGGGTGTTTAGTTTGTATTCAAAACTCATTAAGTACAATTATTTTAGCAAGTTCTATTAGTGACTTGTATCAATATACTTTCACAGAACTTCTCCAGTATTTCCAATAGTATTATGCACAGTTTAAAGAGAAAAGCATTTTTATTCAGATTGTCAGTATTGAAGTCCTTTGAGTTTTACCTTTTTACAGAAACTGAAGATCTGTGTGTCTGATAATTCATCTGTCTACGAATGTGTGAGTGTGTAGGGATGTTAGAGAAAGAGAGACCTGTAATAATACAATTGACTGTATCACAGTGTGTATGCAAAAATTTTGAACAGATACTTAATTCTTAAAGCTAAATGCTGTTAACATATTTACAGTACAATATATAGTGTTTCTAAACCAAATATTATTTTACTGAGGTGTTTGTATTATACAAAAGGTAAGGTCTGGATACCATGCAGAGTTATATACAGATGATGACAATAATATATAGTCTTTTTTATCAGTTACCAGCGTATTATTAAGCTGAACTGTCTCCTGATTGTGTAGACAATGATTGTTTATCTGAAAACAGAGTATGAATGGAGAGCATGAGTTGTATTTGCTATATCTGTTTTTCTTATTACTTCCCTCTGCTCTTTTCAATTTAAGGTTGCCTTTGCCTCCTGGAGCATTCTCAGGTCTTTGGGAAAATCAAGAAACATTTCAGAAGTTATATTTCCAAAAATTTCCAGTAAGAATTATGAAATCAATTATTTAAACTTCTGGTTTATTAAAACCATAAAAATTAAAATTTAATTTAAAATTATTTAAACTTCAGAACTGAATAATAATAGATTTAATATAGGAAACAGTTTATCATAAGTTGTCATAATTTCATTGGTGATCTTTGATATATGTATGTTTAATTAAAACAATTTCAAGATAAATCCTTTTTCACCTATAATTTCAGCTCTTGGGTATGCTGCTGGTTTTTTTAAGATCCGAAACAGAAGAAGTAAACCATAAGCTTCTGAGCCAAAAAGTCATTTAACCAAAGATGCAAACCTGCAGCCTTACACTGGCACAGCTTCAAATACACTCCTCCTGTTGGCATGCAGCCATGCTAACTTGGTATCACTCCAAAATACACACTTGTCCACTGTGCATCTGAATACACTAGAGGCTGCACACTTTGCTGCATTATTTATGTTTCCTTGTCAAATGAACTATCCAAGGATTGGCTTACTTCTTTCCTTGTAGAAATAGGTAGATTTGCCCTATACAAATGTTCAAAATGGAAGATTTGGCTCAATGAAAGTAAATGAGTGAATTGGTCATGCAAATTATTTTTCGTGTGCAATTGCATCATGATGACATTGTATGTTTGGATACAGCAAACAGGAGTATCTTTAGGAGCAATTTGACAGCTGCAATTATATTGCAGCAATTCCATTCTCCTTGTGTAGATCCAGGCAACATCCTTCTCCAAGCTGTCAGGGATCAAAGTATGCAGAGTTGGAAAAAAGTCAGGGTTTTTCTATTTTTTTCTGTATTAATAAAGATGACAAAACATTTCTGGAAAGGGAGCTGTACAGGATAATATGATATAAAAATGATGACAAATATTACAGAATTAAATCTTTCAAGCACCAAAAGCATATATAATTTGAAACAGGTCTTTTTTTTTTAATTTTGGGGTTTTATGGTAAATTAATGAATATTCCTAGTAGTCTTTCTGACTTTGTTTTTCATTGTGTTGTATTTAGGGATATTATGATACTATGGATGCTGGTTATATGGATGAAGATGGCTATCTGTATGTTCTGTCTCGAGCTGATGATGTGATCAATGTTGCCGGACACAGAATTTCAGCAGGTGCAATTGAAGAGGTTAGCATTGCCTGACAACAAAATAGAAGAGTGAGAGATGAATAAAGCAAGCTGAGACTGAAAATCCCACATTTCATCACATCTCACATCTCAAAATCTGACACAGAAATTTCTCTCATTTTCTTTCTGCTTGTTTTGTTTGCATTTCCACTGGGACTTTTACCCAAAACATTTCCAAAACATTTGTTTCAGGTTCTTCCTATTAAGATGCTTTTCAGAAACATAACAAATTTAGTCAGTAATAAGCAGTTTGTACCATGGCATTGGTAAGGCAGGCATAATATGGTATTTGAAGGTGGAGTTTATCTCCAGTGTGGTAGGGTGGTAGGGTGGGAAGCATACCTTTTAACTCCAATAATGTATTTATTTGGGAATACATTAGGATTGTGAAGTGTCAGTGCGACAGGTAGTTTCACCAGCTACTGTAGTTACTTAGGAGTAGAAACTTTTTTACTTTTTTTTCCTAGAATATGATGTTCAGTGTTGGCTGATTTTTTTTTCCAGAGATTCACATTCAGTGCTTTTTCTTGATTGGAAGACTTCACAGTTTTTTGACAGCTGTTTTGTCTCTTATTGTATGAGCAGTGCTAAATGAACAATGAAAATTTCTGTAAAAAATCCTGCTGTTAAATTGAAAGTCATTAAGGTAATTACTCATGCAACTCAAAAAAGTTGAAAATAGTGAAGTTCATAATAGTGTCTGAATTTCTTATCATTGTTCACTCACCTTTCTGGAGTCACTGTGATTGATTGCCAGTTACAAATTTCCTTGATGACATATCAGTTGCTTATTCAGGGAGTATAGGAAAAGGTTTGCTAGGCATGTACAAAAGAAAAATATGCTTTTAAGAACTCTGAATTTAACTGTTCACTGAATCAGAAACTAATCTGTGAGTCATTTTTTGGTTTATAATGTCTGTTAGTCTAGTGACTCTTTTATTTTGAAGGCTAGAAAACTTAGAAGAAATTCTGATTACACAGAAGTGAACAAGTTCACATAAGCATTAATCCATCAAGGATTGGTCAGCCAGGGAGCTGAAACAGCTGCTGCCCTGACTTGGGTCTTTGGAGATATAAAGGTGCTTTCAGTCTGCTTAAACCTCTTTCCCTTAGAAATAGTTTTTTGTGTTGCCTTACTAAAGCACAGCAGGAATCTCATCCCTGCCCCTTACTGCTCTACTACTCATGGGCTGAGCTGGGCATTTTCTTTGCTTCAGCCTGAGTCTGAAGCTGCTGTAACAAATGATTAATTGAATCACCTCTTCTGTATTGCCTTTGGATCCATCATGTTGAGTTCAGCCTCTCTGTTTTTCTCCCTGCTAGTTAGGTCTTTCCCCTAGAAACATAATGTTTCATCACTGTGACATTCTAGAAACTTTTCTATTCACCTTTTGAAAAAAGCTAAAAACCAGGAGTGATGCATGCACAGTTAATGCATGCATGGCAAATTGCTAGTTAAATGGGAAAGTATTAAGCAGACCACAATTAGCTCCTCAGTAAGATCAGTGAATACAGAATTAGAGGTCCATTGAATCACTGTGTAATTGACAGTCACCTTGCATTTACATTATATAGCTTTATTACAAGTTTAACTAATTTGTCCTTAATGCTTTGACTAAGTGTTTTAACTCTGTTATATTCCACACAATTAGTTCCTTTGTGTAATGTAGCTGTTAAGACTATTGGAGCTTCATGTTTACTGCAGTGCAGTAGATGTTACCGTTTACTTGGCCAATCAGTGAATGGTGGCCATTATGGGAACCTCATCTTTCGTGTTGATCCACCCCTCTCTTTGGTCTGGAAATCTGTGCTGTCCCTTCTTGCCCGTTCCTGAGGGGGGGAAAAAAAAAAAAAAAGCTTAATCAAATCTTGACTATGTGAGGCAACAGACTTGAAACTGAGAACTGAGGAATTTATCATGAGAAATCCCTTTCCCCTGATCATGATGTTTCTGTCTGCTGCCACATTTGCCATCCATCCTTGTGCCCAGTATCATACTAGGAAAACCATTTCACTTCCTCAAGTTTTTTATTACTTTTAATTAAATTTTAAATGTCTAGTGTTGTTTCTTCTTATTTTCAGTTGCTTTACAAAGTTTGATAATTTTAAAATTAGTATTTACTAATTACTCATTTCAGCCATTTGAAGTTAGCATTTCAACAGTTAAAGGCATATTGATAGAACTTAGGATAGACTGAAGAAAAATATTACAATAACTACACTATTCCAGCTAACCATAAGCCTTACAAATAAGTGACAGACTGGAATGAAATAAACAAGGTACAGCAAAACAATCTGGCAACATTTATGTCTCCACCTTAGGAGTTCTGTTGATGCCTGGTAGGTAATTATATTTGATGGTAATGCCAGTTTACTGTAAATCTTTTTTGTCTGTTCCTATGGAAAACAGTATTTACTGGGGTTGTAGACTTAATAGTCTACTTTCCTGTAATTCATTGTCTTTTTCTTTCCTGTTTTTGGTTTGTTGTTTTTCTTTCCTGTTTATGGTTTGTTAGGTTTTTTTTTTCTTTTTTTTCTTTTTTTTCTTTTTTTTCTTTTTTTTTTTTTTTTTTTTTTTTTTTTTTTTTNTGTTTTCTTTTTTTTTTCTTTTTTTTTCTTTTTTTTTTGTTGTATTTGCCTATCAGGTTTCTCTGGCCATGGTCAAGTTGTTAGAGCAGGAAAAAATGGATATTTATAGCAGGAAATGGAATGCGTTACTGAGGGTCTGGCCTGTAACTGACCAAAGTGCGTTAAGTGTCTCTATGGGATGCATTGAAACCCTTGTAGGGATTTGGATGTGCATAAGATCAATTCCTATATGGTTTGTCAGTGTGGATACAATGAACTTTGGGCAAAATAGGCTGCACGTGAATTTAAATGCATTTGTGTATATTCAGCTTTTTGAAGCAGGCTCTTCTACCCTTCTAATTCTGGGATAAGCCCAGTGCACTCTTCTGTATTCAGCTTGTGCACATTCTATCTAATTCCTGTGAAAAATAATCCAGTTTCAAAAGCTGTGCATAAATGGTCATGCTTCTGTACTGTGATAGAGGATCCATCTACAGTTTTCCATTTGCCTTTTTTCTGGCTGGAACATTTCTAGGATCATAGTTTGTGAAATGACTATAGCAGTTCTAGCACTATACTATATATAGTACTATAAATATATAAATATAAAACTATATATAGTTCTAGCACTAAGTGTGCTAGAAACATATTGAGCTGATTTATTTTGCTAAAAACTAATTGGTGTATGTTGTAATGACCATGACACATGGAGTCAGTTTCTCCTTACTCTTTTGACTATAAAGCCTAAGGATGGTGAAATCTATTTTGAAGATGGGTTATCATAGACTCTTTGAATTGTTCCTTCCCCTGTCAGTTTCATAAACAGGTCATACAAAAGCCTCTCTTTTGTTAATTGGAACAACAGTGATTCAGCTTTCCATTCTTTCAGGGGTTTTTTTACTGTCTTCTCTGTACTTTTCCTGTCTTTCTCATTCTCACACCATTTTTTGAGTAGCCAATACAAATGCGGTATTCCTACTTAATAAAATAAAACCAAAAAATGCCTTTATTCCTAAAATTTAGTCATCCCACTACCTTTGATTTTGGCAACATAGTATGTGAAGTTCGGTTATTAGCAAGCACATAGCCCTTGTGTGCACATATAAATCAACAAGCACAATCACATTATGTGGCTTCTGTGTAGGGTCAGGTTAGGTCCTCCTTGTGGTCCAGTCCAGAGGACTGAAAAGTGCTGAGAGCACTGACAGCAAAATGCCAGAAGGCGCATTGAAAAGAGCCAGTTGCTTTGGAAGAGGATTCACAACTGCTGGCATCTTAAGGCCAGCTTTGTCCCAGACTTGGTGACATACATCTTGGTATGTACTGAGACATCCTGGTGACTGTTTTCCTGGAAGTGAGTACCTCAGCTGGCTAATTGGAAGCTTACTTTTCTACCTAAAAAGAGTTTGATGTATGTTATCAATGTGATGTTGTGTAAACATGTAGCAGCAAGGAGGGAGGCTCTGGTGCAATTCCCTTTTTTATGTCAGGAAGATGAGACCTAATGTTTTCAGGAGAGTGAGCTGAGCTAGGCTGTGTGCAAGCTGAAGCTGGGCATGTATTTGGCCTTGGTTGAAACTATGCTTTTACAGCAACAAAGAATGAAAAAATAAAGAGTCAGAGAAAATGAACAAATAGGACTTCATAAGTCTGTAGTAGAAATGCTTCTGTGGTTTTGGTTCCTTACTCCCTGCATTTAAGTCCCATATTACTCATAATGATAAGCAAATGATATTTGTTTCAGCAGAGATCTCACTAACAAAACCAAAGATGTAATACTCCCACAAAGCTGTAAGGAAATCTGTGGTTTGTTCAATATTTCTATTTTGTGCTGCTAAAGTTTTTATTTCATCTGTTTATTTGAAAAGCATATGTGAGTATATGAAAATATATACGTGTACATCTTCAACACATATAATTGGAATCCTGAGCTCTACTGACGTTTTGCTGTCAAAATGTAAGAAAAAGTCTATTTTTTTCTCATACCTTTTTTTTTTTTTCACTGAAATGTTATCTGTTAGTTCAGTTTAGTTTTCTTTTCCATCTCTCAGTGTATTCTCTTCCACCCCGCTGTGGCAGACTGTGCTGTTGTGGGCCAGGAGGATCCTTTAAAAGGACCTGTTCCATTTGCACTGTGTGTACTGAGACAAGGTGAGAACTCACTGATAACTGATGTCACTAACACTTGCAAAAGTCTCAGAAAAGATAAAGGATTTTACCTTCTTCACTAGGTATAAAGACAGAAGAGAGTAAGATTTTGAAAGAGATTGTGGAGCGAGTTCGGACCAACATCGGTCCAGTAGCAGCGTTCCAGAAGGGGATGTTTGTGACACAGCTACCAAAAACACGCTCTGGCAAGATTCCACGTTCTGCTCTCTCTGCACTCATCAGTGGAAAGCCATACAAGGTAAGTTAGAGATGCTTGCTTCAGTGAATTAGGCACACATCCACATCCAAAGGCACAACATAGTGGTTTTGATTCTCTTGACTGTTCTGTCCAGGACTTCAGGTAGTACTTTTTGTTTTATTTCTATTGTAGATTATCAAAAGATTTTCATGTTTCAGAGCTTTCCAGATACTTTTTTCTTGATTGCTTTTGACGTATAAATTTAGAAGAATCTCTGAATGAAATTATCTACTATCACATGCTACTGTATTCTTCCTTTTTAGATAACACCAACCATTGAAGATGCTAGTGTGTTTAAACACATTGAAGAATTGCTAAAGAAAAACAAAATGGGATAATACATAATAACAAGCATTTCATTTATTCAAGTATACAAAGAAGATTTTTTTTTTGTTAAGAATACCACATTTTAAAAAGAAGTAATGATTTGGGGCTAAATGTTTTTACTGCAGAAATGTTACTGGGTTCTTCACCATATTGCCAAAGCCACTGACACATGCTGTTAATATATGCTGGTTATTAAGATGGCTAATAATTGCCAATAGAATTCATACATTGCTGTAGTCTTAAAGGGAAGGAGTCATTGGATTATCCATTTTATATGGTATCATGTAACCTTACATTTCAATGTTATTTTATAATGTGACCAGTAACTTTTGTTCGGCTAAAGCAGCTTAAAAAAGGTAAAGCATGAACAGAGGACAGCAAAAAAGGAATTTGCTTGTGAAAATTGTTGCAGACATAAATTGTTCTTACTTGTAAATTATAATCTCTTGTCATTTAAATTTTTTTAAAATTAAAAATTTTAAGATTAGTTTTCTTGATTCAATTTTCTTTATTTTCCTAAGTTTTTCTGCAATAAATTAGATTTCTATAATTATTTTTACTCAATAACTTTCTGAAGAGTCTTTTTTTTGTAAAATGATAAATAATTTCTGGCTTTTAAATCTGTGAAAATCTGATTTGTCCACAGTAATATTCAGAAAACCCCATGTATATTAAATAAAGGCAGCCATTTACCCTTTGCATTTTCTGGTGGGGTTTTTTTTGTGTGTGTGTGGTTTTGGGTTTTTTTTTTTGTTTTTGGGGGTTTTTTTTTTTTGTTTGTTTTTTTGGGTTTTTTT
>VXBB01004054.1:608589-642235 GCA_013399915.1 Illadopsis cleaveri | reverse complement strand
TTTTTGTTTTTTTGTTTTTTTTTTTTTTTGTTTTTTTGTTTTTTTTTTAATGTTCTCTTTTTTACAAAAAATCTTATGGGGTTTTCTTTCTTCCTCTCTCTTTTGGTAGGCGTAATTTCAGATCAAATATGTATTTTAAAAGAGGGCAGACCATTCAGGTGTGCTCACTGTACTGGTAATGTGGAGAATTCTGGAATTCCAGAATGCCAAATGTTTCGTGCATCAACATTCAGAAAACCCAGAAAAAGAAAGGCACCTTATTCCAGCAATACAGTGTGGGGAAATTATTGTTTCATGGCCATTTTGCTTTCGAGAGGAGCCTTTTGCTGAGGAACTGTAATTGGCAGAATGCTTCGTCTTATACAAACTCAAAAAAAGGAGGAATAGTTACCCTTGTACATGGCTCTATTGCTGATCAGCAACTTGGGTATACCATCAAGAAGAACAAGCCCATTTAACAAGTGGTAGAACAGCAGTCATTTTCTTAATTTTTTTTTTAGAGAGAAGCAGCAAGTGGGTAGATTTGAATCGTCAGTGAGCTACTGAATTTTGGCTGTAAGAGGCAGGTGTAGTAGTTATTCTCAGTGTACTGAAAGGGTTGGAGCCAAGTAGGCAACATTTAGAATAACCAGAGTTTCTAGCTCTAGAGGGTAGAACTTCAACTTGTGTGAGGGAGACAGGGATGAATTAGGAAACTTGATACGTTATCCTTTCATCAAAACTGAAGTCACAATAATACTGTTTTAAATTCTTTTGGTCTATTTTCTTTCACTGTGAAATACATAATTTGTGGGTGTTGTACTCCTGGGTCAGGATAACTTCTGCACTGGTCATAATATCTGTCTCATTCTTTTCCTCAACACACTTCATTCCCCTTTTCCCCCTAAGTTTTAGTGTGGGCTGCAAAAGGAATTCTGTAGAACAAGAGCTGGTGTTTATGAAAGAACATGTATTCACATGATAATGCTGCCACTGACAGTGGCAGTGACAGTGTTTGCACTGCTTTGTGACATTCTGCACTAAAATATTCCAAAAGGAGGCTGGGGGAGGAGAATAATGTTGGTTAAGTCCAAGGAACTGTGAGTACAAAAGCCCTGGCTTTCCACAGTTGTGTGCTATAACTCTGCCAGCACTTTGCATCCTCAGCAAGATCTGTGCTCCCTCTCGTGGCAGATTCTCACCAGTAACTCCACTGTAACTCATCCCTGTTAGTGCCAAAACGTGCTTATGCTTAGCTTTGAGAAGCATCTGGTTTCCAAACACAATGCTACTACGTGTCAAACTCAATAGATTTATGAACACAAATAGCACTGAATTCTCTTTTTTATTGACATTGGGGGAGAAAAATCTTTCACCATCTGATTGACCGAAGTTTGCCAAATAAAAATAGACAAAACAAATGTTTATGTACGTGCAAACATGGCAGATCAAACTGCTAAAAGAAATAACTAAAAGACAGGTCTTGAGCTAAGATCAAGCAGCAGAAAAATAGCAAATAGGTAAATGACTATTAAGTAGGTCTTACTTTGAAACTTCCCATTTAAACAAAGAATAAACAACAATAACACCACCAAATAAAGCCACAGCAGGTAATAGTTGCTCTTCTAAACTTTTATACACTATATATTAATCACTCTGTCTTTCAGTTATTTCCTCTGATAAAACTGACTTCTGTGAAGTCTCAGCAAGGCCATCTTGGCTAAAAGCATGACGTTAGACAGGAGCCTGTCTAATGCCCTGTTAGAATGAACAAATGGTGAGGGTTGGCTTCTCTTTTCTTTCTTTGCTGAATATATCTGGAAACAAGAATCTGATTCTATGCAAATATTAGATTTAGTTTTCCAATGCTGGCTGGTGTTTGAAGATCCTGGAACAAAAAGGTGGCTCATGGTAAAGCAAGATTCCTCTTGGTCCGCAGGCAACATAGAAGAAAGTTTTTGGTTTTTTTGTACAAATCATGTTTTATTAAATTGCTTTTTATTTTTTATAAACAGTTCTTCTGGATTTGTTTGTTTTTAAGAGATGAGCCATCGTGGTGCTTCTCTGTAGGTATCTAACATTTCCATTTTGTCTTTAGAGGTCCTTTTTGGCTTCAGTTCCAGGTTATGTCATTCTGTTATACATCATCAGAGGCAGGCGTTCAGCTTTAAATATTGACAGATTTTTCTCAGTAGGAACATGTTGAAGCTTCTAACTCTGCTAAACATACTCATTTGACTGTTACAATCCAAAAACTGTAAAAATGGTGGAATGGAAAGATACAAACAGTATTATTGACACTGTATTGTCAAATGTTTGCACTGAGACCTCATGTACCATAGATTTTATTTTTAAAAAATCATATTTATATCCATTTACATAAGACTTACACATTTTAAAAGAAATACATACACAGTAAATACGTAAATGTCTAGTATTTTACAATAAAACAGATGTAACAATGTAAAGATGAGTGGCTTCATTTGATAAAAGCTTTGGATGTGCACTACTGTCAAATTTTTGATGACAGAGATGCTGAGAGAAAAGGGGGAGATTGTTTTGTTTTTCTGGGTTTTGTTTTTTTGTTTGGTTTTTTTTTAGTAATTTAGGTATTTTTTATTCTTGTTTTAAACTAACCAATACATGAAAGGAACGTCATATCTGTTGGTATGATAAACGTTATGTGTTCTCTTCCCTATTAACCTGTTCTTGCAGAGAGTTTTAATGCTCTTTTCCTAAGTAGTGGTAGTGCACTTCAGGTAAAGTAGAAGAAAGAGATGACATCTAAGAGAAAAAAATAAACATTAATTAGCAAGATTCTATGATTCTAATTCAGTCTAAAGTGCAATGACATGAGAAAATACAGCACTCAGTAAGTGGTTTCGTAACTAAGTTACTAAAACATGGGATTTGACTATTTGTGGGAGGCATGCATTTGTTTAATTTTAGATGTGCAACACAAATTTACTAATAATTCATTTTAGTCTTTTACTAATTGTCCTCAGTCAACACAGACTGCTGTTTATGTTCATTTTACAGTTGTTTTCCTGCTGTTTTGGTTCAGCACTGGGGTTAGTTTCCTGCATATGAAGACCTTTGCCTGTTTGGCACAAGGCTAAACACACATTTTCAGTGTACAGACCTTGCTGATATACTTAGTGGTTCTTCTTCCTAGTTCACTGCAGCTTGACAGCATTTACCTTTTTCACCCTGATGGTTTCTTTGCTCTGGACCAGCTGTTTCCAGATTATAATTCACATCTTTTTAGAACTCTGCTTCTCCATTTGTCCTCACCAATGAAGGGTTCCAAAGAGGATTTGTAAAGTAGATAACTGATTTTGCCAAATCTCCTTTAGTATTTCATTAGAATATAAAAGTTAAAGTAGTATGTACTATTGCTCCAGCCTGTGGCAAGAAATCTGTCCTGAATGACCCTTCTGACTTGGCAATGACAAATGTTTTAGAAGTTAAAAATGTTGGGAAAGCTTGGATAATGTGAGTGCCAAATCCATTAGCTGTGTAAAGGCATTGCAGCTGCTCAGCTGGGCCACCACATCTGGCCACCATAGCAGGAAGCTTGCTGGGTCCCGTGTGCTCTGTAGTAAATTTCTTTGCAACATTAAATGGCCAGCACCAGCAGCCTTAATTGTTCTGAAATGTCTGATATCAAGTGCACTAAAACAGGCCTGTGCAGAGTATGCTTATATGAATGTTCGAGAATGTTTGCTTATGTCTGGCAGCTCATTGTGGTTTCAACAAATGTTCAAAAAAACCCACCTGAAATGCAATTTCAAAGTATGTGAATGGGACACAGCTGCTGTGAAGAAACACTATAAAGACACTGGAAGGTTGTACCAAACTTTGTTGGCATTAGCTGTTTTGAAATACAAGCCTTTGACAATGTCTGTAAGACAATGTCTCTTACCCTTGTAAGAGTAGCAGAATGCAAGAATCTGCAGCTGTGACCACAGGCCATCTGCATTTGTTCCACGTGCAATCTGTTTGCCACTTTCTTTTAGGCCTGTTCTTTTTACTATATAAAAAGCTCCCTGATCTCGCTATTGTGTGACAGCTTGTGCAGCTATCCTTCCCCTCTGCTGCTTAGTTCCTGGTTCTGTGCAGGCAGGTACTTCACCAGAGTATCACAGCTGCTGATGTAGTCTAGGCAAGGTGTTACAACAGCCTGGGTCTCAGTCTAAGATGGATCTGAAAAACTTCAGGAGGCATGCTGTAATGAATAATCTTCCCTTTTGTCCAAGTATCAATCAGCACCTTCCATGAAGAGTCTGTTACTCAGGAACTGTGCTGACAAAATTCTGAAAATTCCTCTGCTGCCCTTCAATCTGACATCCCCCTCTATGGGCGGTTTCTGTTTATGCATTCATTCTTGAGTTGCAGGCAATTTGTTTAAATTTGCAAATTTGATATATATTAGTGAAGGAAATACTTTCCTGCATGGGTTTGTGGGGGTTTTTTTTGGTGGGCGGAGGGGGGGGGTGTTGTTTTGATTTTCAATATAATGTGCTGGAATCCAAAATAACTTCAACTTGCTTTTTGTTTTCTAAACAGCATGGCATTTTGAAATTGCCCTTACAGAAGGTGCATATACTAAAGTTGTAGTTCCCACCATTTTGTTCCTTCTCTAAAAGGTGCATATAGTAAGTGAGAAGAGAAATAGTAGTATATTACTGTCAGTTAACCTCATATACAATGTAGATGCAAATTTGATATAGACCACTCAAGCATTTAAGATTAGGATCTAATTGGCAGAATAGTGGACAAGCAGCAAGTACTAATGTGATACATACCACTGATACTTGAAACACTACTAATACTCCAAGAGAAATTGAAGTTAACTTGTATAGCTTGTATAACTTTATATACACATCTTTTTCTCAAAATACATACTCTCCATACATATATAGTGCCAGAGAAGTCTGCTACTTTGCTTTTGTTTGTGCTTTGCTACTTTTTAGATAATTTTTAATAAAGTGGGAATACATGGTTTGGATAATCTTAAATTAATTTTTGTTAGCATATCAGTTTTCCATTTCTGCCTTTGTTGCACTCTTCAAGCCTCACGTCAAGTGCCTGGCCCATTACTGTTGGCCTAAGAGATAGCTTGGTGTTTGAACTTCTTGGTCATGCTTTATTGCTTCCAAAATTGCAATTCTGAAGCACACAGGAGAAAAGGTTCGTATCTCTGCCTTCTGTTTCTGTCACCATTGAACCCTGTAAGAGTCCTGTCACTGACTTTACTGATACAATACCATGCTCAAATCTATACATGCAAACACACAGAAAGATTTCTACAGTTTATGTGCTTCATCATCATCTTTGTAGAATCAGCTGCTAAACTTGCCTTTTCAGAAAAACCAAACCAACCCCAAACCAACAAATAACCACAGCCCCCCAAGCTTACTTTTTCAGGGGTAGCTCAAAAAGTTCTCTTTTTTACTAAGAGTAAAATTTTATACTCTTGCAACCTTTTATATGAAGTAAGGCTCATGTCATTAGGATTCTGAGCAATCTACTTTTCCCACTGTTAACATTTGCTGTTCCTAAGCATTTTTTGAACCTACACAGAGTTAGTAAAATCTCAATGGCCCCAAGTCTGTCCATCAAAAAACTAACAACTTGCTTACAGATTCCTTACATATCTTGCCTACAATATGCAACAGCTATTGAAGCATTTTTGATGCCTGATGAGGTTTTGGTGATACTCAGATATTTTTTCCAGCTGCCTTTCAATTCCCCAAGCAACTAAATGGAAACTGTTTAACTGAGAAAATACTAGCATAAAATGGTGCCATATTGATGTAAGTACTCATTATGTGTGCATTTTTCCCAAAATCTGGGATAAGATAGAGAACTGTATTTCCACAGAACTCTGGAATAGTGACTCTGTGATATTCATAGCTACACTCAAAAGATATATGGTGAAAAATTTAACAAGAATTCCAATACCAAATTTGATCCAAAGTTGCATCCGGCTCAGATTATCCTTTCTTTGTCAATTCTGAATGATTTGAAGTGCAGGAATCTCTGTAATAGATAAATTTTCAAGATTTTCTGTGTGGGTGAATCTTGTTCTAACTTGATGCAGATACCTGATGTTCCAAATTGAGCCACAGCTTTAATTAGAAAAAAAACCCCAAGTAAATCTCTTCTGCTTTACTAGTGTTGCTCCACATTCCAGATCCTATTAGAACTCTTTCAAGCTCTCATAAAGTTCATTCCCTTTGCCTTCTCCCCAAAATATGGTTGGTAACATTCTCTAGACTGAGCTTAACACTGTTGTCATGACCAAATGACCACCTTAGCGAGTCCTTAGTTACGTCCTCTGCGCCATGCTGGTTTGTGCTTGGATAATGTGGGGTGTAGTTCACAGATAAAGAGCTTTCATGATGGCCCTTACAGAATACTCACAACAATTCAGTGCTGGCTTCTTTGCTAGGCCTTGTCAGCATGAGTATGTGCGAACTGTTGAGCTGTCTAACCTCTGCAGTCGTGATGAAGCAACTGCAAATTGGGAAGGAGAAAAAAAAGGAAACAAACCAGAACTTCTTTAGAATCATCAGTCAAATATACCAGTCTGTCTACCACTGGAAGGGTGGCTGTTAAATTGCTCTGTGGCTTTCTCTAAGGTTATCTGGCCATGGTCTAGTTCAAAACTCAGCACTTCTTCACGCCTGATGTACTGTTGGAATCTGTCTAAAGTGAATACAGTTTAAAACTCAGTTTTGTCCTTATTTTGTTGTAAGTCCTAATGCTCTTAGGTATCATGCTGTTTAAATACTATTGCGTTCTTACTGCTGCGAGATAGGAAGCCAAATCCTGGATGAAAATACACATCTTCAAAATTACCTCCCTTTAAGTCTACTGAGTTCAGTATACCCTGCTCAAGAATTAACTGTCTGGAAGATCTCAAGTAAATCACTAAATCTGCCTTGCGCCTTAGTTCCACATCTGTAAAATGAGAATATCATCTTCTACATCATACCATGACTAGAAGATGAAATCCGTTAATGTTTATAAGGTTCTTATATACTACAGTAATGTGGGGTATGGGAATTCCATGGAAGCTAGGAGTCAATGGAATTCAGTGATGTTATCAGTAAATTATTCCATCTGTAACTGCAACTATAAAGTACTGTTGTTAAAGGTGAGAAGCTTTAATGCAATTTAGATGGCTTTAATGGAATTTAGGTGGCAATACTGTCATAGCACATTCAATATCAAGTTACAGGATGTGATCTCGACAAGTCTCTGTATTAAGTTACTTTGAGATAGATCTATTTGTAGACCTAAATCCTGTCATGATGACATAAATGGCAGTATTTTAAATGGAGCAGTCTGTGTCCTAATATTTCTCAGAACTTCAGGCAGGTATACTTGGCCTTAGTTTCCATATACCAGCAGGAATAGCTGTGATGGGATTTCTTTCTTCTGCCTGCTCTCTTACAATGATTTTTAAATTTTACTTACTTTTTAATTCCGATCTGCTTGCTAATTTTCCACTAATTTCTGAGTTAGTGCATCTTTTGCAAATCAAAAGATTTCCAGAGAAAATTAAGACTGGTATATAGTAACTCAATTAGTGACTGAATTTCAGCATTTGCTAACTACTCATCTGCTTGTGACTGTTGGTAACTTCAATTATTTGATGGTCAAGGCTAGGCTATTTAGTTTAAAAGTAAGATAGGAAAATAATGGTGATAGCCCTTTCTAATTGCACTCTCTAAAACACACTCCACCTGCTAGAGAGGCTAATAGGATGAAAAATTTGCTTAGATATTATATTCAATCTCAGTTGAAAGTAAATTAATTCCTGTCTTCCTGATTGTTTGCTTTACAGATGTAGGAGAGTGAGATGGCCATATTTTTTGTATTTTAAATAAAAACTGTCAATCTGAAGCAAGCCTGAAAAAATGGATAATATGCCAAGTCAGTGCTTTTCCATTCTCTAATTCAAGTCTCCCAGACTCTGTTCATTCTAGTTAAATGAATACAATTGTTGTGGTGCGAGACAGACGTGCATTAAAAGTCAATTTGGCATGCTAGGACGAGCCTCGTGCATTCCAAGAGGAAGTGCAGAAACGAGCTCATACCGTCGCTGGCCATCTTGCGCGACTGGCCTGACGTGGTGGTGAGCCGGAAGCCGGCGGGCAGCGTTTCCGACGCGCCCGGCATCATGCTGATCCCGTGAACCTCGCGTGGGGGGAACTGCCGCCGCCACGACGGGCCGCGCCTGAAGTTCTTGTCGTCGCTCTGTCAACACACAGTTGTGTTTGATGAAACAAAATGAAACTTCTTGATTAACTATCCTGCTGTGTGCTATCTCCACCACTGCCAAACGTATTCCATAACAACTACCCTGCTCTGTTGCACTGCATCCTGTCTCATTGTAATGTGTTTGAGACATGCATGTAAAAGTAAAAGCTTTAGAAATATTACACTCTGGGGCGGAAAACTCTTCTTAAATCTTTGGCTCGATATAGTCAAGGGGTTTAGTGTAGAACTTTCTACAGAAAGTTCTGCTAAAATAGAACTTTCTCACACAGCGACAGAAAGTGGTTTGTTATTGTATTAGCAGACTTACATAAAGTACTAAAAAAAGATTAAACACTCATGTGCATGCACAGAATTCACAGACATCTGAATACATTCATAGGCATTAAGGACTTTTCAGCAAGTTTAAAAGTTTTTTTTCTCCTCATGTGCAGAAGTCCAAGACTTAAACATTTTTGCACTGGACTCTTATGTTAAGATAAATAATTTCCATAGTTGGATTTGAGATTCTTCAAATCCAGATGACTGCCCCAAATCACACTCTGTTAATATTGATTAACTCTGAAGAACTTTGAAAAAGAAAAGCAATAATGAACAAACCAAGAATCTACTTTTTTATTTTTAAAAAGTGTTAAGTTTCCTAAAGAATAGACTGCACAGGCATCCTACCCACACACATCTCCCACCACCGGCTCTGGCCAGCAAAACTTCCACTCCATTCTGCATGTTTCCTGTCTTGAAAATGTTCATCTTAAGGTAAGAGTGCAGTGTCAAATTTAGCATCTGGGATGACACAAATAACCACAAACTGAGGTTACTTTAAAAACCTTGATGGGTATTCCTATTTTTTTTTTTTAAAGCTGTAACTGACTCTTTTTAACAATGTGAAAATTAACATGTCTTCATGCATTCAATTTTAATGTTTTACTGTGATATTTCATAAATACTGAAAATAAAATTAATTACTTCCTCAAGTCGTCTTTCAGTTCCTAGTGCTAAAAGGTTGTTGTATTCTCTCTCAAGGATCTGCCGTGCCTAGAGATACCAAAGTAAACAATTAAAATGGTTGAAGACGCAAAAAAGGTAATAATGGGTACAGATTAACCAGAAGTAGCATAAGCAAACTTGCCTGTGTGTTTTGTGTTGGAATCTGTAATAATAAAGCTAAACTGCTGTAGTCAAAGTTTTCATCCAGTGCTATAAGTGAACCATGTACACCACTTTCTAGAATATTATTTGCATATTCTCGGAGGCCAATAGCTTGTATCCAGCGTATGACTCGATCATTGCTCCATACCAGCACATCTGTAAGGACATAACACCAAGTCAGTCTCCTGATACCTAATAACTTCCAAATTTTACAGGTGTATGTGTGTAGCTGTGCATGCACTGTGGATGTCTTACTGCTTTATTTCATACATGATGAATTCATATAGCTTTAGCACCTCCTATTCAAAAACTCTATGTGATTATCTTCAAGTAATAATGTTTCCAAAGGAGAAATCTGCTTCCAGAGGGGATCTCCAGAACGCAATTCCTCCCACTTCCTATATATACCTTTTCAATTTGTAGGCAAGATTTTACAGTTCAAAGGCACAGGAGAAATATCCATTCCTCAAGGCTTCACTTGGGAGTTTTGTATTAAATATTTTGGGAGTTGTGTCAGCACCTATCATATACTGACATGTCACAAAATAAAAGATTAGTTTACAATTTTGGAGACAAACTATTTTTAGTACAGAAAGCTGGCAGAGTTGTTAAGGTCCACACCAATTCTAAAGCTGAGGCAACAAAATGAGCTAGGAAACCAATTGAGGTTTGGCTATTCTGAAGAAGTATCCTGCCCTATCTGTAAGATTTAAAAAAAAAAAAAAGAAATTATTTATACTGATCTTTATAGTTGTAAGTGGGAGATACAATACTGAGTTTTCTTTACTAAGTGATGTGGCTTCTTCCTGAACCGTTACAAATCCAGCTGCTGTGGCTGTTCTGGAAGCAGGATTTCTCCATCACCTGGCTGAAAGCATCTCGCTTTTTGGGGTCAGGATCGGCTGAAACATGCGGGCAGGCAGACACCAAGTCCCACCTGGGATTAATGAATTCCCACCACGAATAAGTGGCCAAGGCATGACAAGGTGAAGGAAGCTATGAATTACCCTTGTCCTAGAAGGAACCAGCACTGAAGCCACACCAGACTTTGAGACCAATACCCAATTCCTCTATGTCAGTCTCCAGCTAGACCCACTTGGGCTGACTGGCACTGATGCCTGCACATCCAACTCAAAGTCTTTGCATTAGTCCATGCCATCATCTGCCTTGAGCAAATGTGCACTGTCACTGTAGCCCTTCAACTTTTATTTTTTTAAGCTCTTCTAATCAGCACTGTGCTTGAGAATTGCTAACTGCTGTAGTCACTAGAGCTGGAAAAATTCAAAGGAATCAAAGGATTCATTTCTGATAGTTGGAAAAAACCCAGCCACCCTAATTGTTATATATAAAAAGAACCATGCAGTGAGCCTGCAACTACTTTAGAGAGCTTTGCACAGAATAAAATCTTCAAAATCAGCTGTGAAATCTTCTAATGAGGCCAGTGTTGTTAGGAGCTATTCTTATGTACCAATGAACTGCCTCAGTGGTCACCCCTCCAAGCAGAATTTTTTGTGATACATTCTGACGTAAGAAATCAAAGGCAAAGGTTTTCAAAAGCTGAAGCATAGTGTTAAGGTCCTGAGTGCTCCCATTTTTTGGCGTTGCCCCCAGCACATCCCACTGAGCTCACACTGTTGGGCCTTGTGCTTCTGAGCCTGAAAGAGATTCAGATAAGATCTATACCCAAAATTCAATTTAGCAAAATGTATGTGTCACACCACCATTCAGAATTACGGTCCCAATTTAGCAAAGTACTTAACTGTGCCCAATTTAAGCAGATAGGATTTTTTTCTGAAGAAAGATGGACCTATGTCAGTTTTGCTTAAAGCACATGCTTAAATGCTTTGCTAAAATGGCATGACAATGGGTTAACAGTGTCAAGCTTCAAAAGAAGAAACATTCCCGGTATTCATTCCCAGGAACTATCACCTTTTATTTCATGCTGACTCATTTCTCTTCGCTTTTCCAGTTCTTTTCTATCATAATTCAACCTCTTTAAACACATGATTCCATATTGCAAGCTTGTTCTGTTATTTAAAGAGAAACATTTACAGAGTTAATAAAGATATTTTGAAGATGGGAACATATGTAGGATGTATTTCCTGCACTTCACATGACGTGTTGCATAGTGCCCATGTAGGAAATCTTGAGAACAGAGGGGAGAGTAAAACCAGTAAAAAAACTCCACAGACTTCAGGAATGAAATGGAAATAAACAAAATGAGTATGTTTGAATAACTGTTTTAGCATAAGAAACCCAAAGCATTAAAAGCAGTAGTCAGAAAAGGTCAGCCCTTGTGAGCCGTGAAATGTTTTGTCAAATCAGGCTTTAAAAAAGTGACAAATCAGGCAGTATATTAAAAAGAAATCTACTTCTTGTCACATAAACCTCATTCTCCCTAAAGTTTAAATGCCTTTATTTCCATATTTCCAATTTAGCTTCCTAGCTATATCCCTAGGTAACCCAACAACTGTCAAATTGCGTGTACTGTTAACAGCTTTTATGTGCTTCACACAATAGCTTTTCATTATTATGAGATCTCAGGGCTTTGAAGCTTAGTCTAACACTTTCTGATACTTCACACCACTTAAATTATTACTGTTTCTGTATTGTCAAGAGTCTATTGATATATTAATGGTTCTCTGCTCATTATGAAATTTATCTGTACCAGTATCTTGGTTTTGAGAGAAATAATTGCAATGTGATTGGTGTTACTAAAGGAATCTCTCTCAATTCAGGTTTCTAACAGTCAGACCTCTCTTTTCTGTATGTTTTTCCACATCAAAACAACAGAAAGTGTTTTGATTCTGTGCAGCACTGAGCACTAGAGCAGACACATCAGCATTTTATAGATGTAGTCTTCATGCCAACGTACCGATGAAAACTATCCACCATTTTTAGGTGCACGCGCAGATCTTTCTTTGTCAGATGGTCCAACATCCTCGCATCCACCAGGCATTCCATAAAATAACTTCGGTACTGAGGTAAACCCAGACTGGGCAGCCACTCATTACCTATCCATTCATGGTTCATATCACCATAAGCCAGGGTCTACAGAGAGAAGAAAATGGAGAGAGGGAAAAAATTCTTGAGTTTGTTCAAGACTGCACCACAGCCTGAAAACAAAATACGTCTAAAAGCAAAAAGTTATATTTAAAAAAAAAAATCAGTAATTCTTGTTTTGTTTTGTTTTAACATTGAAAGAGGGAGCCACTGTGAGATATTCGTTATGGGTACCTGTTGTATCTTGTTTTCTTATAAAAGTTTTAAGGAATTTTTTTCAAATTTGAGTTTTAAATGCAACCAAACTTGTTGCACAATCAAAATGTGTGTTTCATAATCTTACTTGCTTTCAAATGATCTTCTAGAATATTTATGCCAGGCAAACCCTGAGCTGTGAACTGGTAACATAAACATGGCTCCAGGGAATCCGCTGAGGTTTGTTACTGTTTGTGGGGAGAAGAATTTCCTAAATAGGCTCTAAGGACACTTAATGGCTACACACCTGAAGTCCTTTAGAAACTAAAAGTAAATTTCAGTTGTTTGGCACTCAAGCTTACATTTAAATGAGATATTTTCTTCTGTGAACAGTTTAAACCTAAATCCATCATATGTAGAGCTCAAGAAATTAATTGAGAAAGGAGCAAACCAGGTTCCTCCTAGAAACTGGTACTCAAGCCAAACATCTCTTTGGTTTCGTTTTTAATGTCATAAACAAATGAATAACACAAAGCCAGATGGATAGATTATCTGTGAGGGAAAATAGACTCCCCTTATGTCTCATTCTTGAGATTTTGAAGAGAAAAGGAATGTCATCAGTAAAAATAACAAGATTGTGTAAGTATGCATATATTAGTGAGAAAAAAAATAAAATCTAGCTAATTGACAGTTCTTACTAAATTATACAATACTATTTGTAGGCTGACACTTGGGTGGGACTTATACAATTGTTCTAAAAAAAATTCGGTGTAATTTTAGAAAAGTTAGCTCTCAAATTTATGGCATATTTAATTGTCCTATTCTGAAAAATGAGAAAAATACTCTCTAAAACTCTTAACACAGTTTTAGATGGGAGATAGAACATGTCTCTGGAATATAGTAATTTCTTTTGTGAAAAATATTCACAATGTATGTACCTCTCTCTGCTTTACCTAACAAAACTGTTCAGAGAATATATTCTTTGAGAAGAACCCTAAAATACTTAAATCGTAATTCAATCATTGAGATACTGTCACAATATTATATTCCGCTATGCATACTGATGCACCCAATTACATTATTATTAACTTTCAGTTTAAAAAAGTAATGTGAAAGTTCATACCTGCGCCCAACTGCCTTCTTCAGACTCTTTCTGTATTATCAGCAGGAAGCAATTAGTAAAGCAAGTAAAAAGACAATAAAAATTAGTTATAAAAAGATGTGATTTTCATATGCATGTTAATGAAAATATACACATAAAGTGCACAAATATCTCTGGCCAGTGGTAATGTCCTGTGCTAAACTACGTGAAAAATTATGAGACCAAAACCATAAAATGTAGCTGAGTTTTCAAGATAGAAAATGATTCTCTTGGTGAAATTTTACAGCATTATTTAAACAGTCTTCACAGTTTCACAATTAAAAAACATTTACTTAAAAATTTGGGCATTAGTGATGTAGTTTTTGTTTCTAGTTTGATTTTGAAACATGCACAATAAAAAGCTGTCTTCTTGAGAATATATTGTAAAGGAGCTTTTTACATAACATTTTTAATGGAAAAATTGTATTTTTCTGGCTGGCCAGTTAAACAGAATCAACTGTACTTCTTATCAGTTCAGTGCTGTTATATTTGCATTCATCTTTACCAACACTAATAAAACTGGAAATGAGCTCAGTTTAAAAAAAAACAGTGGTAAGAATTGGCTTCCTTACTGCTGATGAGAAAACTTTAAATACTATAAGCATAAACTTTGAAGAAATAATTCCTTATTGCATCAAAAGTTAGCTCAAGTACCTCTCCCACCATTTATGGATTGGACTGACTATAAAGTTTGGCAAACTGAAGACCATTTTTGTCAGACATCTCACTGGAACATTGCATCATATTTTATAAGCACCTTTATGGAGTTGTTATAATTTAATGCTAACAACCAAAACCTAAAATAACATATATTCCAAATTGGAAAAAAAAAAAAAGTCTTACTTTAGTGTTAAGGGAGAGGTTTGACAAAAATCAATAAATAAATGACACTCTCCATGCACCTGAAATCAAAGATTAGGAATACCCAAGCATGGACAAGAAAGATTCAGCATTAGTGAAAACATGAAGTTATGTAAGGCACCGCTCTCAGGCCTTTTCTTACTTCTTTCTATGTAAGCAAAACAAAACACCATTTAGAAGAAGAGGGAGCAGATTACATGGGAAATGTTGCACCTGTAACTGTGATAATTTCATTTCATTAAATGAGGTTTCCCAGTGGCACTAAAACTATTGTATACTCTAAAAGTCCAATACTGGTTTTAGGGTCAAACAATTTTTGTGACAGCAATACCATTTGTAAATTTTTTTTTCTGAAAGATTATGTAACTGTTCTTTAAATTCAATTTCATCACTCCCTGCAACTTTCTAATGACATGCTTTGGGAAGCACCCTACAGAAGATGTGGCATCTGTGTTAAACCAGGAACAAGCTTATTCTCTTTTGAGCACTGAAACCATTGTAAGTGGAAGTGGAATGACTAACCGTTTTAGCTGGAGCAGCAAGATTTTCCATTTCTTCATGGGTCACCCAAACATTGCCTGAGGGCTACAGACAAGGCCCACAGGAAGGCAGGTGGGATCCACATTAGGTAAGCAGTGGTAAAGAAGAAAGGCAGCACCACTGTAAGTTAACAGCGCATCACCATCAGCACAACCACGTTGTTGCCTCTACCGAGCTGCAACTAGAGACAACTTTAGACAACTTGGTTTGTATCTTTCATTAGCGGCTTCTGAACAGATGTGATGGAGTATTACAACTAGAACTGATAGATGAAATCCGGCAGAGCAAAGAACAATAATTAAAGCTGCATTTCACAAACAACTGGCAAATACAACCTTTAACTCACAGCTCTGTGTGGAGGTAAGCTTCAGCTCCCAGAGATTTTCCAGCCTAAATATTCTGCACAAATCACATGCTCATATTGTAATCTAAATAACAGATACTGAATACTTCTGAATACTGAATAGTAGCACTGAATACTTCTACCATGTTTCTGTAAACCAAAAATGTCAAGATAATTCACTTCTAAAACTATTCGTCCTCATCCTATTGTTTTTCATCAAATGATTACTAGGACAATGAGGAGAGTCAGGGAGGGAGCATGGATGTGTGCTGTGTGTTCTGGAGACCCGAGATAAATTAACTGCTTTCCTGAAAAAGAGGGGAAGCAGAAAGACTGGGACTCAGATGCACATTCCAGGGCAGGGCAGATTTATGTGCAGACAGTTACTCAAGCAGAATTAAAAAAACAAGGCAAAAGTATTCCCAATGTTTTTAGCTTGAACCTAATATTCTCTCACTTCATAAATGTAAATGCTTTCATGCTTTGAAATATCTGCTTATGCTTTTAAAATCAAAATTAATTTTGTGTAGTAATTCAAACATCATATTGAGTCTTTACTGCTTTACTTTGGTAAAATCCATTACAATTAACATTACCATGATAATGACAAACAAAACTGTTTTCAGGGAAGAAAGTATCAGACAATGAACTACAATATTTAAAGAATGTGAGCAACATGAAGATAAAAGGGCAATCAATAGCAGTATTACTGCTGTTGCCCAGTTGCTTATGTAGCTCAGTGGATCTGATACCTCATAAAGGTATCTGAATTCTAATTTCCACCAGAAGATTCTCCATAAATTTAATGAAGACAACATATTATAAAATATAAATATTATTAACATTATCATTATTATTATTGTTGCCTTGCTAGTAGAAATCTGAGCTACACTGCTTGAGTAGTAGTCTTTGTCCTTTACTTCTATGCCTTGTCTGCCATCTGATCAAGCCTCTTTTTTGTTAGTCTCCATTGCTTTTTTCATTGCCATCAGCGTATCTCAGCATTACAACTTCCCTTTGTTATCTTGTTTCTTTTTGTCATCATCAGTTTGTCCTATTTTTCCTGCTTTTGATATACAGCACATTCATTCTTACTCTCCTCGATCTATTTCCTTGCCCCTTTCCTTTCAGACATGTATTTCTGTGTATCTTTACTTGCTTCCCTCCTTTCTGCCACCACTTTCTCTTCCTTCCTCACTGAATGCACAGGCTCCACTTCTGCTTTCCACATGCTCCCCTCACACCTCCAATCACTGCTTCTCTTAAAAACATGAAGAACCTAAAGCCAGCTGACTTATATTAGATAACATTTGAAAGGTTGCAAAAAAGGGGAATGGGAAAAAACTCAAAAGAACTGTGTGCCTACACAGCCTCTCCCAATACCTGTCTCCCCTCCACCCTTAAAAAAAAGAAATAAAGAGAACAAACAAATAAAAAAGAGAAATGCAGTCTGATTAGGCTGGTACAGATGATTTGAACGAAGAGAAAGGTAAAAAATTAGGCAAAATAACAAATAGGATGCTCCATACTGATTTGGATAACATCAAGGATAATCAAAACAATGACTTAAAAAAAAAAGAATATCTGATAAAAGAAAAAAATCAGCAATCAACAATCAAGCAAGTGATGAACGGGTAGTTCCAAGTCTTTATTAGACAGTTCTCACTGATTGTGAAGTGTGTGATATAGAGCCACTCTGGTACTATAAAAGTTTTTCTGCAGACTCCTATTGGGTGAAGTGGGGAAGAAAAAGTTAGCTGAACAGGACTCACTGTTCTGGATGTTGGAGGTGCTGATGGACTTGTCAGTGATACCATCTCCTGGATTGCTAATCGGAGTTTTAGGCGATGGAGAGGATTGCTGATTCCAATTTCTCTTTGAATCTCAGTGTCGGACAAAGCAGACATGATAGCTCCACTCTTCACGTTGGCACGGCAGGCAGCGACATACCAGGCTGGCATCCCAAGCCAGAGCTGTCAAGAGAAAGGGCATTTCATCCAAAGCACTGCTTCACTTCTCAAATGAAATTACAATCATAGAATATCCTGAGTTGGAAGGGACCCAATGGCATAATCAAGTCCAATTCTTGGCTCTGGACAGAACAGCCTCAAGGATCACATACGTGTCAAGAGCATTGTCCAAAAGCATCTTAAACTCTGTCTGACTTGGTGTCATGACCACTAATAATCAATTAATTAATGACCAATATTAAATAATTAATTGTCAGGACACCTATCAGTCTGAATAAGCATGGTAACACACACAAATGAGTATCAACATCATAGTCTTTAATAAAACACAATTGTTTCAGAACCTTTGAAATTTCCATGAATTCATGTGAATTCTTTTTGCTTTTACTGTAATCAGAACTTTAAAGCAAGGCATGCTTTGAATTATTTTTAGAGCTGCCTCCATCCCCTGGTCTACTCCTTTCTCAGGTTTTTAATGACCAAGTACTGGCCCAAGTCAGCATTACTGCCTATCTGATAATCTTATGTACAGAATATCATCTAGGAGGAATTAAGTAATTTTTTCACTTTAGTACTAAAATGGCTTTCTCTTTTTTAACATGGTGTATTCAATGTTACATTTTTCAGCTTTTATTTTCTGAGTAGAAACTAACCAAGCCCAGTTCAAATAATCAACCTATCAGGGACAGATTTACAGTAAATTTGGAAACAGTCTGGTATGGTTTCACATTCCAACTAGAAATACTGGTTAGAAGGTGCAGCAAAATGTCAGCACAACTCCATCACCTATGGATTTAGAATAGAAGATATGTATTTATATGCTTTTCCTCTCCTTATGTTAGTTTTACTATCCCAGGCTAGCAACAGCCCCTTCCTTCACCACTTATTCTTTCCTTGTAAGAGGACTTACTGAGTGTGAATTATTCTTGTTTTTCTCAGCTTTCTCATTTTATGCTGCCTCATTAATATGACTGTCAGTGTCTACACCTCTTTTTTCCCCAAAGGAGGTAATTTCATATCAGGGACACATACATGTGAGGTTTTTAATCATGGTATGAAGTACATCATGCTTAGCATAGCCTGTAAGAAGGACATAAGCAGTGAATATCATAATCACTGAGATTTTAGAGATAATATAATGGAAAACAAAGACCTAGGTAGGCACATCTCAGATAGGCCATCAGAATTAACTGATTCCATGGGCTTTTTTTTTTCCTCTTAATAAAGGCTTACTAAAAGAGGACACAAGGTCAAGGAAACAAGGAAATTCACCAAAAATCTGGAAAGCAGTGATGAATTGAAAGCATTTTCATTTCATTTGACACAGCAGGGGAAAGAAGTGTATGGTTATTAAGAAGTTTATACTTATCTGGGAAATATTTCCATAAAAGACAGATGTTAGGTCACTTTCATGTCAGAGGGAAAACAGACTTGACTGGCAGGTTGCAAAGGCTCAGTCAGGCTTTGAGTCCTGAAGTACCATAGAGGTTGAGAAATGACTGCATTGTGTTTGAATAATCCTTCCCACTGATGGGATTAAACACTACCCTCCATCCAATGCTAGTCTGAACCTTAAAAACATTATCTGATTCCAAAAAAGTGTCACAAAATACAAAGTTTCATGAAAGGGGAAAAAAAAAAATAAAACCAAAAATGATGTAGATAACACCCAGCTGCACTTAAATGGCCATGAGAAAACCATGCATAGCTTTAAAACGTATTTTATCACCTCATTTATTTTGACATTAATTTTTTTCACACATGCACTTGAAAAGCAGAAAAGCATAAACACTGGGAGTTATTCACCCTGCAGAAATAGATTAAACTGTTTGCTGCTCATGAGGTAAATTATTTCTTTAACAAAATAAGTAATTTCTTCAACAAAATAGCTGCCTAGAAGGAAATTATGTTAGATGAACAGTCTCTAAAGAGAGAACACAGAAATCATTCTAGACAGAGAACTCAGATATCAAGGTCGATACACTTTTCCAGAATTAATTAAGAAAACACAAAATTCTTAAAATATTTCTCAATTATGTCTGTGCTACATACAAACAACAAGAATAAATGCTAAGGCTGAAAAGCCCTGTAAAGTTTGAAAATTTCACAATATACTCCTTAAGTTTGAGTCTTTTTCTGCTTTAATATTTACTTTATTCTTTAGTTGAAGTGACACATATTTTTCTTTAGGAGAGTACAAAATGCACACAGCGTCCATCTGCTGACTGAATTCATGGATGGTCACTGAATAAACATACTACTCCTATCCTCATTTCTTTTTATCATCAGTTTTCAATCTGCACTGACTACTGCGACATAAACTTCCTTTTGAGCTCTCCTGTGCTACTGTCATCGTATTTCCCAAGAACTTCATAGATCCTGATTTCTCTTTACAGCCCCTCTCTTGGACACTGGGAAGCATACCCTATTTTTCAGAAAAGAATCAAAGGAACAAAAATAGGGCTTAACTAACCAAAAACTGCTTGAAACTGCAGGTCACCTTGAAAGACGAGGGTATTGGTATCCAGAAATTATAGACCTATGTATGTTCATGTCTCTATCAAATCAGCCTTTACTGTAATACGAAATATTTCTGACTGATACAAATATGGTTAGAGAACTCATATGAAAAAGTCTTATGAAAAAGTAAAGCAGTGGCCAAATTAAGGATTGCTCCACATTAATGGAGATTTTTTGGAAAAGAGGATATAATCCTATTTTCCAAGGTCATACACAAATGCTTGTACTGACTTTCTGCAGTTTTCATTTTGTCTTTTTCATTAGGTACCTTCAGCAATTCCAACATGAAGCAGAATTTTTGTGGACATTACTGCTTTCATTTCTCATCTTTCATTTATTCAGTAACATATTTCTGTCAAAGGTTTGGAGAGAGATCTCTGTTTTTTATCAAAGGGAAAAACTTTACAAGGTCTAACTGATGATCAATGGACCATAGCTACAGCAAGCAGGAGAAAAGTTGTGAATAGTAGAGATGCTTCCTATAGTAAGGAGCAGACATTTGTTCTTTGAGCCAACAAAGAGTTTGTATCTGCACTTTTGTATCTGCCCTGAAGTGTTACAGCCTTGCCATGTAAAAGTGACTGTGGATTTGTATAAGAACATTCTTACTTTCTGCCGCCTTCTCACCTCAGCATCTGTGTAAGGTTTTTTTTTTTGAGTAGTTCCTTCACCTAAAACATTCATTGATTACTTTGCCAAAATGGATGACAGCTCTGCTGAATGTTTTTTCTTCTTGATTTCTAAACCCCATTCGTTTAGGTCCTCCAAATAAAGGACTGCTCTCTGCACACTGGATTTCAGATATGAAGGCACTGCCTGTCAAGGCAGAGAGATTTCAACCTGGATCTCTCACGTTTCAGGTGAAAATGGTCAGAGGAACACTTCTTTTCCCATTATGTTTTTAAAATGCAGAAAGCTACAAATACTTTACGTTTATTTAAAATTAGCACAGCATTCTACATAAAATGTTTGTGGAGTTCCTAGGCATTTAGAGACTGAGTAATTCAAAGATTTAAAAATGTGGGATTCAAGTGCATTTCTGGTCCTCATCCCACTGTGTAATTTTGTCTTACTTTTTTCAGCTCTAGTCTCTAATTTACACCATGCAGTGTCAAAACCTACGTAGTGCTGACGGCACAGCACACAGGGGGAGAGGAAGAGGCTGTAACAGTCTCTTTCAAGATTTGTAAAGACAAGCACACAGAAGCAGTCTACAAATGCATCTCACATTTTCAAATCATGGCCAACACTTACCTCCAGCCAGGCAACCACCGTCGGTCCATCCCACTGTGCAAAAGGCAAACCTTTTCTCCGAGCCTCTTCCAGAAGTTCATGTCTAAAAGTGGATCAAGATATGGTAAAAAACTGGAGCTATGTGTTGGAGAGACGCAACTCTGCCTTTTTGTGAAGGGTAATAACAGTGAACCACAATGACAGGCATAGAAAAAGCACAGAACACACCAGTTAACAATACAGCTGTTTCTCCTGTTGAATGTACTCTCAATCTATTCCCAATTCTTCATTTTTCCTGACACCCTTTTTAAACATCTAACACACAAAAGGCGAGGTTTCGCTCCCTCCTTTAGCCCATAAAAAAACCCCTGGTATACCCTGTAATAAAGGGGAATCAAAACAGACATTGGAGAAGAGAAAACTGAGGGACTCCTCCTCAGACTAACTCAGTTCTGGCCTGGTAATGATTCAGTAAGGCCCAGAATTGGTGACTTCTAGACATGAGCTGAGCATTGATGTAATGTAGCTGAATCTGAGAGGTGTCTGTATTTGAAACGCTAAGCCAGGTGTACCAGCTATGCACAGTGCTAGGGTCTGTGGAGTGCAGCTATTCTGTACCTTAAATATGCCATCTGTGGCTATTTAAGAGTTGATTGTATCTTAAGTAGTTCCATGTTTGGATCTTTTTAATTATTGGTTATATATAAGATAATTCTACATGGTTTACTGATGTATATATTTTTATAGTTACAGAATTGATGTGATTTCTCAATTTTATACATAGATGTATCTCTATTGAATTGATCAAATACCAATCCAGCTCCTGTACCTGCAATTTTTCTGGACTACAACTGGTGTATATGTAACACATAATTCTCAAAGCTTAATTGACACTTTTAATATGTGTGTATTAAATATTTGGTATAGTTATGTATAAACCAGTCAGCTAGACTACCTCTATTACTAGAGGAAAATGCTCTATATTAAAACATTCAGCTATTTCACCAGACATCTCCACTGTGGTGACGGCATAGAAAACGCAGTCCTTCGAATGTGGTGTTTTTTTGGTATTTAACATGTTTTCAGCTGCCTCCTACTGAGCGAAACACAAAAGAATGCTCTCTGCAACAAGCTGTAGTGAAAAACAAATTAGACAAGGACTATACTAATGTAGTATTAAAATTTGCTTACATTCCCAAAAAAAAGAAGAAAATCTTGGAATTACGGCTTCGGTTTTGTTCTGTCCTCCTTTATTACTACAGCCTTTGTGGTTGTTATCCCTTGACAATTCTTCGCTGCCTTAGCAGCCTTTCAAATATATGTACTACAAAATCACAGCAGATAAAAGCAATGGAGTGATCTTACTTGTAAGGAATAGTCCTTTGTGGATTTTTGCATTGCCAAGGGGCCACACTGAGAGAATTTGGCTTTAGCAGAAAATGGAACTCAAATGAGAGATTTTGCATTCAGTTTTAAATCTCTGGCTCTGAATACTAATAGAAAGGAACCTGCTTTACTTTCTGAGTTTATGCTGTAGCAATACTTAACATTACAAATACTTGGCAGCGTTACTGAAGTTGATCCAGCTTCCCCTCCTACACAGCCTTTGCAGCACCCTTTCCTTTGTCACTCAGATATCCCAAGCCACTGTAGAGCTATCCTTGATTTCTGTGAAAGCATAATCCTCAGTAAAACGAGAAGCTGCTCTCTGGGTACACAAGCACCACGTTACCTTCAGCAGCCAATGGGAAGGCAGGAATGCCTTACTCCCAGGGAGACAAGTAGTGAATGCCTATAAAGGGTATTCAGCTGCCTATTTAGGAGAGCAGAATTAAGACATGGTCAGACTTGGCCACATCCCAGCTACCTGTGAATGAGGAACTCGTGCTGTAGCCTTCCCTCAGGGTTGGTTCTGCAGGTGCTACAGGAGCACTGTACCTCCCTCAGATGCTACAACAGGGTTGCAGAACTCCTGCTGCTACCGGGTCTGAGAGCTGGCATGCCCATCCTTAGGGGGAGACAAGCTTTCAGGAATGCCCCTGCCTCACCTGAGCACTTTTGGTGTCCCATCGCAGAGCATGGACTACACAAAACCCTGTACAATGTGCTCCTTCCCTACAACCAACCCAAGCCTGGGGAGCAGCCCCTTCTACAGCTGGGAACCCCATAGAGACACCAGCCCAAGAGGAACCTGACCCCAGAGTTTCCTTTATCTAGGCAATTCTCTTCAATCATCCCAGCTGAAAGAGCAGGGCTGGCTATCATGCTAAGTAGAAAAGGAGATAATGGCTTTGAAGGTCACTGGCCTTCCTTGCTTGTGTTTGTCTCCTGCTCCAAGCAGGAGAGCAGCGGCACCTGGACTACAGGGAGGTGGGGAGGAAGTCTTGGCCTCTTGGATTTGGTTTTAAAGCTCTGCGTGGCTTCAGGAACTAAGATGCCTGAAGAAGAGGCATTGGCATTTTAAGGTCTCACTTCCATGAATAACTCAGTTCCTTTATACTGGAATTACAAAGTACATATTTCTAGAGAGTCTAGAACTTCGCAACATTTGTACCAGCCGGAGGCTTGGTGTGGAGACTTTAAATTACTCCAGTGATTCTCAAACCAATATATTCACCCAGAGTGGGAAAGCACTTCTGTTATTTCAGAGGCAGTCTGGCTCAAAGAGCTAAAGGAAAACAGAACAGTGGTTATTGATTTAGGCCAGGCCAGAAATGAGACGCCATAAATATGTGTATATATATGCACTATAGCCAAAGCCTTCAGTTTGATAAACGTAATCCAAATGGTCTTCGCATGTAGAAGGAAATTGGTCTGAGTTGAAAATATTTTTAGCATAAAGTTAAAAATCCTGTACTTGGACATGCACATGAAATATAGCCATCATAAGGGCTGTGCCTCACTCACTGACGCAGAAAAACAGAACAAGGACTTTTATAATATTTTGTTCCCTTAAGAAGAATTTAATGCTTCAAAACTTAAAACTTGTTTTTTAGATGATTCTTATGAACAGCACTGCAATATTAAAGTTTATTGACATTATAATTTACTTTTGGAATATTAGTCTTTGACTACTTAATACAAACTAGGAGATCTGTAAAACGTGGACCTTTAGTTTATAAGTCATAAACTAAACCCAGAATTTCTATTTTTTGACTAAGAGATATATTCTCTAGTTGGCAGTCGGTGAAAACTCTAATGAATGGTATGTTTTGGGGTTCTTTTTGGTAATGTGAACTAGCACTATAGAAAAAAATCCACTTTTTCATTAAGTTAAAAGTATCATGTGGGAAAAATATGCACTGTTTTGATCAATTGTGCAAACCACCTGAAAAATGAATCAGTGACCTGCCTGTTTTAGAATAGAAAACAGTATCTTAGAATGGACAAGATGTTGTCTGCAGTTGTTCCTACCAGCTTCCTGAAAACAGAAGAACCCCAAGGCGAAATATTGGTAACTGCAGTTCAGTTTTCCTTGCAAAAACATACAGTTGATCACAGGAGGCAGAAGAGACAAATACCCTAGAGCTTATCGCTCCCTCTTCCCTTCACTACAAATACAGGGTTTAGGGGATCATGAAAAGCAGGACACAGCCTGTCTAATTCAGAAGGTTCTTTGCAGGGGAAACTCGGGATTTTCCCCTCCTCAGACTTTGTCAGACATGCTACAATGTGTCCATGTTGCACTGGCAAGGAAGAAGGGAATTAAAATGCAATTATTTCCATGCTTACTTAGGTTTTTGGCAGCATATGAAAACAAGCCGATAAGGAAAAATTGACATTAATTAGGCATTACTAGAAATGCCATTATTTTGAAGATAGGGCTTTAAACCACTTGCTACCACTGGAATGAATTCCAAATTAAAGCTATATTTTAAAGATAACATTATTACTGGTAAAGAACAAAATCCTTTTCCTGGAGAAATTACGAGAGTGAGTAACTGGAATATGCTATTTAAAATACATCATTACTCTGAGCTTAGTTTTTTAAAATCTGGAAATTTCATGAACATCAACTGTTAACATTCATCCAAAATTTGAGAAATACTTTTATTTATGTGTGTAAGGAATGCCTCATAAAGTGGGCTGTTTTCACATTTTTATCAAAGGCAGTAAAGAAAAATCACTAAATATCACGTTGTGCTGTGGAGCTGTCTGTTGGAGAAGCAGAGTTGCCTCCCTAGCACTGATTTCTGATGTTTAATCCTCCCCAAAATGACTTGCTAAAGACACTGTTAAGACTGGGCCATTTGCCTGAGCACCATTCATCGGCGAGCCAGGTACAACTAACTGCCCAGATCAACCTAAAAACCTGAGAGCACAACTAGCTCATAACGTGGGCACTTATGGATGCCTCAATAATCCCTTGCACAGAAGTACATGGAAGCAATAGGAAGGCAGAAATAATGAGTGAAATTATGTTACTATCATGCAAATCTACTTCATATGTATTCTCTCATACCAGGGAAATTCTAGCTCTGTATCAGCAGCTGTCATCAATTCATTGCATAAAGCTTGATGAACTTTATTAAAAACATTAATAATCTTTAAATAGAATTTGTGTAGCAACTTAATGCTATCTTGACTTAAAGTGTGTCACTCAGTGGCATTCAATTTTCTTAATGAAGACAAGGCTGCCCCCCATGAAGCAAACAGGCAGTGACAGCTTAGGATTTCTAACACACATAATGCAAACACTATGTGCAATACATGACGTCCAGACATTGCCTTGATGGAACGTAAACAATATTTCCACACAGATCTTCATATTTCTGCAAGTAATAGGATTTACTCTGATATCTAATAGGGTTCACATGAAAAGACCTCAGGGATATTATACTGCACAAAATTCATAATGTCTCTTAATTAAAACATAATCATAAATGTGAGATAAATTGAAAAGGAGGCACAGTGAAGTCAAGAGCCAGATCATATTTGTAAAACACAAGCAGAATCGATTTAAAAATTTGGCTAATGGTTAATTTAGACTGTGAAATGGCCTTTAGTCACAGACATTTCCTCAAACAGAAAACAGATTGAAGTTTTTACCTAGCAGGCCCTCTGATTATTAACTGACATTATTATGATTATTATTATCACCAATATTAAAATGTTTCATTTAAAACAAAGTACTGTACATGATGGGTTTCTAGAAGAGAACCAGACAGAAAAAATAGACCAAATATGCTGCATTTATCTGAGTAATCCTATGACTCCAAGGTATGATTAACCACATCTGCCACTCGAAATCTAACATACATTCAGAGTCTGAAAAAAACAGGCGACAGGATTCCTAATGAATTAAACTTGATTTGGATTTTATCCTTTCTATTTTCATTTGCTAAATATTTAACACATTGGATCCTGTAACTCAGGACATTGCATGAAAATATAATAGTTGAATTTGTGTAAATTAACAGTATCTAATTTTTAAAAAGTTACATTTTATATATATGTATTTTCTGCAAGAATATAAATGGATTTAAAGTACGAAGTGGAGTGGGAGGTTGGGGAGGGACTCAAGACTTCATATTGCCAGACAATGCAGATTTAATCTGAAAGGATACAACTGATTTAAAGACTGCACTAATTAAAAACAATGCCAGATCCTGTTTGAACTTTGACACATAAGTGATCTGGATTTTAAATGATTTGGAATCTTCATTCTCCTTTTTGATATCAAATATCAGGTCAGACTGGAAACAATGGACAAAATTCAATTTCCGATGTTTTACAAAATGTTTTGTATTCAACTTTAAGGAGTTTTCAGAAAAAAAAAGGACTGAAATACACAAATCAAGATACCACTAATAAACAGAATGTTTTAAATCTATAAAATAAGGAAGTATAAATTTCACAGTATCCCAGATAACACAGAATAACAGTGCTATGGGTATTCCATGTTAGGTGTGCATTTAAGCTGTATGCAAACTGCAGGGCATTCTTTTTTTCTGAAGATATTTATTCAGCTAGGTGAAGCACATTCAGGAATGGTTAAGACAGACCCTGACAAATAGAGCTTCAGAGGGCTAGTATTAAACCCCAAATAAAACAGCTGTGAAACAAGCAGACTTGCATAATATGTAGTCTTGCAATCTTGTGCATATTGAACTACATCAGAGGCCCTCAGTGTTCCCGGGCTGATCAAATGTTATCAAATCTATTTTTATAAAGCCATTTCATAATCACATATTCTAAATTAATGTGGTAACCCTTGTTCTCTAAGTTTTGCACACTTTCACCTCCTGAAATTTCCTCCTCAAGTCTGCAAATTCTTATTCAAGAAGAAATAGCATTTCTACAGTAGATCAAAGAAGAGATGAAGATTTTAAACTTGATATCGGGTTAACAATTACAAAAACCAAAACAAACAAGAAAATGAACTGGTGAAAAAGAAAACAGTAAAATTATATGCACAAATTAAATATTTTTGCATATATGTTTGCTTTGCAACAGCATGAGGGCTCAAACAGAAAAAAAAAATGTACTCTGTGAGTCTTCTGTGATTTAATTAAACAGAATTTATGCCTTGACAGCATTTGTTAAATTCACAGTTTTTCCATTGACTTTAACTGTCGAATGTCTTTGTGATTCTGGACTTCAGACCTCCCAAAATGTATTTATTTTTAAAAAAATGACAGAAGTTATCTCCAAGTAGTTAACTCATTCTGTTAAGCACTTCAGGAGCAAGTCCTGACCTAAATTTGTGTATGCTTTCAAGGTTTACTGTTATTCTGAATACTTTGAAAGCTTTTGGGTTTTTTTGCAGGGATTCAGTTTCAGTTTTCTGCATGGATTTGTTACATAAGATTCACGGAAAAACAAAAAAAGTAGGAATAAAACATAGAAAATAAACATGGTGCTGAAGATTAATATGTTCAGCAGCCATGGCATTTTAACTTACCCAGATATGCTTTTCATGAGATGAAGAGAGATGAATGGAAAAAAAAAGCACATAAATGTTAATGAACATATAGTAGTCCATAAAAAAATAAATAGTATGATAGATAAAATAGTATCACCATTATAACTACAGAGATCTGTCCAACTGGTCTTTCAACGTTTTAGAAAACTTAAGTGCTCTTGTGAGGAACAGATGAAATTGTCAAAATGAGGTTTTCATTAAACTCATGTTGGCTATTTATCAGGTATCACTCAGCACAGCACATCTTCCATCTCCAATACATATTCATGCCAAAGATCTAAACACAGCAAATGGGGAGTAGGCTTTCAAATCAAAGCTTTTTGCTTAGAGTTGAATAATTTCTTAAGGGTTTTTGTGTTACCCCAAAAATCTTGATTGGATTTAAACAAATTACCACAGATACACAGTAAAATTGAGTGGACTACATACCAAGGTTTACTTTTCTATGTGCACTTTAATAATATTTGAGCAAAATATCTCACAGTAATCATAAATGACTTAGAATTGGTTGTAAAATTTGGTGGGGGTTTTTTTGTTTGTTTGTTCATTTTTGAAATGCAGATTTCATGTACATAGGTGACTAACATTTTCAATGGCTATTTTTTCCTGGAAGTATTTTAATTTCAGCAGTAATTCTTACACTAGATCAGTAGCTGGTATGAATGATTTGCCCTCTAGGTAACCTACTATTGCCAATATAATAGGTACAGTATATGGAGGAGAAAGTAGGATGTCATTGCTGATAATAAACTTTCTACGTCATCCATTAATTGCCATCATAAAAAAGAAAATTATAGGCCTGAATGAAACCCAGACACCTCAAAGTATTACATTTCTATTAACAAATTCTTTACAGAGAACTAGAAATTCTTGGTAGATATACTTGTAATAAAAGTGAGATGAAAAACATTTGCTGTGATTAACTAAGAGGTTGCAGACATTTCAGTCAGTTCAGAACGGCACTGGTTTTGAGGACTAAAATTTTGCTTTCATGTGTGCAAGATCAGCAGAACAGCTGGGAGAGAGGAGAGAAAGTGCAACACAGAAAAGTAGACGGAACAAATGACAAATTTATACACAGAAAGTTTAAGACAGGAAGAGTAAGGAAGGGAAGGACAACAAAGGTATGTAATATAAGTAAAGTACTAGAGAACTATCAAAAAAATTACCAAATCTGATGGAAGTAGCACTAGAATTGAATATGCATTCATGATTCATACTTATTTTCCACTGAGCTAATTGTAAAGACTGACGTGATCACCTTTGCTGAAAAAGCTTTTAATTTTGAGCCTTCTGGAGTATATTGAACCAGAACTGCTCTTTGTCACATTTTCCACTGAGTACTCCTTTGGGTATGTGTAGACAGAAACAGGGGGACTGACTGGAATGCAAGTAATTTCCTTGTGGTTTTAATGAGCTGGCAGTTTGCAGTCACCTGGGGATAATTTACAGGGCCTGAAGGCCAGGACAGGAGTAGGAGATAAAGGGGTACAATCCATCGCTTCCTGAGCATCTTGTTGGAAAATAATAAAATACATCAGGGAAAAATGGGCCTTTAATTCTAGGGTTTACCTTTAGGGTATTTTTTATGTTTTTTGTGGTTTTGTTTTTTTGTTTTTTTGGGGTTTTTTTTAATAAGACAACAAATTTATCACCATTTTATTACATTTTCTTTAGACATATATTAATATAAAAGGTAGAAATTTTTTTTTTTGCTGTGCTCTGTTTTACCAATTCTTCCCTTAAATCCTAATTCTGCACTTAATCTGATAGGATACTTACATCTGCTGGATGTTTCTGTTTAGAAAGCCAGCTGCATGCATCAGGGTATAAGCTTTTATTTATCCAGAAATTCCAAATTGCAATGGATTGACTTATATATGTAGATAAAATAGGGACTAGAGCCTTGGGGGTTTATGTTTGATTAAGAAGTTGCAATTTTCTGATACAAATATTCTTATCTTTTATGAAGGAGAATTTAAAAAAATTGGCAAAGAATAAAAAATACCGTTTTTTAAAAAAAAATTTATTAAAACCCAAAATATTTTAAAAATAGAAGTTATATATGGAATAAAATATGTTGTATCATTTTTTTCCATCATCAGAATAATCTAAGTAAGGTTTAATAATCCTCTGCAAAATAAATACCCATTTATTTTACATTTGCAGTGCTAAAAAAACTCCAAGTACCAATGTAAGAGCAAGACAAATTTTGAATATTGCAAAAGCTTTGACTGACGAATGATTTGAATGTGTTCCAGTTAAAGTATTTGCTAAAGCAATTAAGTTTAAAAATAAAGCTCATCTTTTTGTGTCTCAAAGACTAGACACTGATCCTGCCAAGAGAAAACCACACTGCACACAGCAGACAATCCTGAACTGCATATCAGAACACTGAACACCTCTCCTTCCTTCACCAGAATGAGAAAACAGAAACACATTTTGCTAGAAGGGGAGGTAAAACTAAAGATCAGTCGAAAAGCTACTAACAACATCAGAGTTTTTCATAGATGAGGTAGGAAGGAACAAAATTAAATGCAAAACTTGAATTTTCCAGAAGATTCAGAAAATAAAAGATTGGGGGTGAAAAAGACTTACGAGCTGCATCTTAAGAGCTACATAAAAAAATAAATAGTATATGTTTAAGATACAATGGTGTTTAATAAGCATTAAGCATATAGGAACATTAGGTGGATAGCACAGAAAAACATCATAATTAATCCAATTGGATTAATTTTTCTAAAATGTGTGCAATTAAAAAAATCATTAGAAACAGCTAGCTGCATCCTGCAGAGGACCTAAATTATTTGTAGTCATAAATACACTGCATCAAGTTCTAATTGCACTTGCACACATGAAACCTAATTAATTAATCTAATTAAAGGGGCATCATGTGGATTCAAAAGCAATTACATGATAACTGCAGTGTTTCAAACAAAATAGTCCACAATATTCCGCAAAATAGATAGATATTTTTTCATGTTGCCTGTTTACAGAGATCTAAAACTTGGATTTGCCCATTAAAAAAATGAACGTCTTTTTATCAAATGAACTTATCAATATTTATCATTCTTTTTTCCCCTAAGTAGAAAGAGAGTCAATCCAACATGCACTTCTGTTCATAAGATGTTCCTGCTGTTTAACATATACATGACAGTAGTCAGCTGAGACTTAACAGCATTGCAATTCTCTCTGGGAAGTTCATTTTAAGGCTATGAATACTCAGAATTTCTTTTCCCACCATTTCTTTTTCACATACAAGAATTGCTTAGGTCTTGATTTTACAAGTGTTAATTCATGTATGTAAGCACATGTACATGTGCTGGCACATCAAGGCTCTTCTGCAATGCACTTGAAGCCAGGAAGCTATATCTGGCAAACAAAAACCTGTAGCTGTGGAGTAAATCCCCCCAAAACCAGGTTCTTGGGAAAGAATGTGTTACTTTGATTTTATTTGGAAAATATAAACCTTACATTCTAAGATTGTTTTGGAAATTACAGAATTAATAGATTATTCTCCAGAGTCAAATCAAACAAAACTGAAGAAAAAAGTAAGGCTGAAGTGCTGCTCTTGACTTATATTAAGAAACTGGGAGATCTATCAGATTCTGGACTTGGGTCCTGCCATCATGATCCAGAATAGCTGGCTTGCATGTGAATTCTTTCTCAGGGATTTTTGTAATAATTTGTACAAAATATATACAAAATATTTCAATAGTTTGTCTATGGTACTGCTGCAGAAGGGATGGCACAAGCCCATCTCCCACTGTACTAGCAGCATGCACAAGGCCAAATCCACCTCTGAGTGGCAATCTAGGACTGCAGAGCCCTTAAATGTTTCTCAAACCTTGCCTTTCAGTGGTGCCTTACAGGGGACACAATCACCACATCCTGGGAAATGTCAGTGACTATGCCCAATTATTACACACTTTCAGGCAACATATGACACATATATGTCTTGTTTTTCTTCAGAGAGCTGCTTATTTGCTGCTACTTTGCATATTGTTGCAGATCAAATCAAACATTATATTTGAGAAGCATTTCTGGCCCTTGGAACCATCCTACACTGTACAAAGCAAGACTCTCTAGAGCTGTATTTGCCACCAGTGAGGCTTTTAGCTAAGGGCAATTTGACACCATTCCCAAGCAAAACTGGTGATAAGGAGAGAACAATTGAAGTTCACTCAGAATCAGAATCATTAGGTTGAAGAGACCTCCAAGATGATTGAGTCCAACCCATGCCCTAACACCTCAACTAAACCAAGGCACCGAGTGCCACATCCAGTCCTTCTTTAAACACATCCAGGGATGGTGACTGCACCACCTCCCTGGAGAGACCATTCCAATACCCTTATTACTCTATTCCTTGCTAATATTACAAGTTTGGCTGAGTTCATTGTTAAAGAATATTTTCATAAAGGGCTCAAAGTATGGCATTTTAGTGAAAAAAGACAGTAAAACATTTATATAGCTTCTCTTAAGTGCCTTAATTTGTTACCTGAGATGAGATTCAGCGGAGATAAGCATTTTTAAGGGAATTACAGTTTATTTTAGCCACAGTGTTATCTACTCATTTTTTGATTTATGAACTGTCTTGTGGGACACACACTGATCAACTTCTGCTGTTCCAGAGGACACTATTACTCCACCTGAACTTCTCAGGAAGCTTTTCAAGTTGCAATAGAAACTGGACTGACCTGAACTTCTTGTGCTGGATCCTGGCTTGGGTTATAATGACAATCCTGTGTGAATGCAAGGCCAAGTCATTGTGCACAGTTTGCACAACACCCACGAAGGATGATGCCATGAATATATGAGATCGTTTATGCACAGACACAGAGAATGGTAACTGGAGTCAACTACGAAATTCAGAATTGGAAATTAGGTAACTGTTTTCCAGAGGAAGACTGGTTAATCACCAGGAAAAAAAAAATGCTAAGAGAAAAAAGCTCCATTCTTCATTTTCTGATGGGTGCCTTCTGGAGACTTTATCTTAAATAAAACGTATGGTTTAGAGGAGTGCAAACTGTTTAAATCATTGGGGGGTTCATATGAATGTAACTGTGACAAACAACATCTGTGCCATTAATAATTCTAGTCCTAAACCCCGATTTTCTTGAACAAGTTACTCTTTAGGAAAACAGGCTCTGAAAGTTCTGGCAAAAGGCAGAAGATTCTATACACAAAACATTACCACCTTTTATACAGAACAAGTGAAGTGAAATACAAATTCTAGTTTAAATAATAAAAATTAAGCACATATATACCCCATCATCACTTAATTTCACAAAACAATGAATAACACCCTAAACACTTTAAATACCCCTTACCCTCATCTTTTGTTTCTTAGAACTGCATGCTCAATTTAAAAATAGTAAGACCTAAAAAGTTTCAGTATTAACCAGAACTGTCATTTATTTAATGTCTGAGAGTAAATATCTATGGATGAGTCGGGCAAATTAAATTCATCTTTTCCGCTGATAAGAGATGTTGGG